>CAMOHE010053887.1:0-50941 GCA_946598075.1 Artocarpus hirsutus
GGTGATGGTTGAATAAATAGGCATCAAAATAGTGGAGGAGCAGGATAGAATTAAATGAGCATTAAAAGAAAATATTATCATGTCTCCTATGGAGACTTTTAGCAAATAATGTCAAAATAATTGAGGGGACAAATGGGGCAAGTTATAGAAGAAGATGAAGGAAGCATTAAAAAGGTGGTTGAGAAAATATATCAATGTCTCCTCGTAG
The DNA here is from genome assembly GCA_946598075.1 of Artocarpus hirsutus. Lineage (NCBI taxonomy): Eukaryota > Viridiplantae > Streptophyta > Magnoliopsida > Rosales > Moraceae > Artocarpus > Artocarpus hirsutus. Next base: position 209 of record CAMOHE010053887.1, read on the forward strand.
TTGAAGTGAATTAATTCTATGTCTGTAAGTAGTTGAGGCTACTTAATTAAGCATTAATGCAGCAGGACAAGGTTGGTAGAAATGAGTGATAGGTAGATTTAAAATATTTACTGCGAAGACTTAGTAAAAATGCTAAAGTAACATTTTATTCATATGATTTTTTTTTTTTTTTACAAAATCATACCCGTTAAAATAACGGGTGTTTCAGTAAGATTTTAAAACAAATAAAACGTGAGCGAAAGGCTCAGTAGGACTATATTTTTAAAACATTTTAATATTGAAAGAAATTTCATTATTCAAATAAACATATAGAAAACAAACTAAAATAAATAAATAAATAGATGAAAATTTAATAAAAGTTTTATCTTACCAAAACAGTTTAATTAGTCAACCAGAAAGAATACTATTTTTCTTTTCTGGGCAGACCATATGTAAATCACCACCGTAGTAGCCCAGCTGGGTTTTGGGACACCCAAGGTCGCTCACTATACGACCCGATCTCTGATATGGCATCATGCCCTTAAACATAATTATATATATCTTTTCATTATTATTAAAATCTATTTTTACCAAATATAATCATTTACATTCATTATGAGATTTATTATGAAAACCACCTCAATTCTACTGTTTATAAAGACATTCAATAAAATGCTCCTTCAATCAGTTATTGAAAACATTTTGATAAAAATCCCTTTTAGGCCAAAATCATTTTAAAATCAGGTTACCAAAGAAAATGGATAGAAGTCTTACCTCGATACTCGTGTTGATGTCCCTCATCGAAATCTCAGTCTACTATACGTTAGCTTCGCGAATCCACGTACAACCTTAAATGTATAATAACTTAGTTTATCAATATCTAACTTGAGATATCCTATGTTACTAGATCATCTCATGGTGTCCTAGTGTGCCATTTAGGTTTATGAAATCATTTTACAAAGTCAAAATTTCAATCGGATTTCATAACGATGAAAACGGGTAAAAAATCACAAAATTTCACCATACCCGGTCGGCTTACCAGTCCCCTGGTTTGGCCGACCGAACTGCATAGTTTGGCCTGTCGAAAAATCAGGTCCGATCGACTGAACTTTTCTAGGTTCGGCCTACTAGTCGGATGAATCCGGCCTGCCGAACACGAAGTTCGGCCTATTGATCTAAAAAAATTCTAGAATTTTTCAAGCATGGGTCTCGACCTCCCCGAGTCCAAATCTTCAATTCTAACCTGTTTTCTCAATTTTTTGGCATGGGTAATGATCATAATTGATAGAAAAGCATAGTAGATTACTTTTTAATGCTTTAAAACAAGTTTTAAACAAAATTTTCAAATAAATCCGATAATAGAGAAAAATAAAGAAAAATGAAAAATCTTGATTTAAATCCGTTTTTGTTCAAACAAAGTTTGTATTCTAGTTATTCTAAGTTCCTCTAACCTAGATTGAAGGATTTCTAAGCTTAGAAAAGCTTAAATTTTAAAATACCAAGAAATTTGAAAAATTGAAAAAGTTTTGAAATTTAGAAACTAACATCGAATCAAGGCTTTAAATTGAGTTTGTAGTTGCTAAACCACATTCCTGATCCTTCAATCCACTAACCCGAAGCTTGAAATTGAATTTTGTTTCAAAATTTTTTGAGAGAGAATGAGAGAGAGAGAGACCGAGAGAGAAAAAGAGAGAGGGAGAGTGACGAGCGAGAGAGAGTGTGAGTGAGAGTGAGAAAGAGAAAGAGAAAGTGAGAGATTTTATAAAGAAAATGAAAGGTTGTTTTCAAAAATTCCACGTCCCGTATGTGGTTTTCCAAAGTGGGACATGTTAGTCATTTGACAAATTGCTTTGTTTTCAGCATTTAAAATAGCAATTAAAAATAATTAAGAGTAACTAAAATTATTAAAAGAATCAAAAATAGCATTAATTTAAAAACTTCACAAAACGATCAAATTAAGTTTAAAATATTCATTATGGCACATTAATCTACCATTTAACACACTAACAACACTTAATTAATTTTAAGGTGTTACAACTCTCCACCCCTAAAAGAAATTTCATCCTCAAAGTTTACAAATCAATTTAAAAATAAAATAAATGCGGATACAACTTCTGCATACTCGACTCTAATTCCCAAGTGCCTTCATCAACCCCGTGATGCTGCCACATGACCTTAACTAACGAAATCTCACGACGACGCAAACTGATCACTTTACGATTGATGATCTGGATCGACACTTTTTCATATGTTGTGTCTTCCTGAATCTGTACGTCTTGGAATGAGACGATCTTATCTTGCTCTAGTGGACACTTCCGAAGCATTGACACATGAAATACGTCGTGAACATGCAAGAGTTTCGGAGGAAGGTTGAGTCGATAAGCAACCACACCAACATGTTGAGTAATTTCAAACGGTCCAACATATCTTGGCGTGAGTTTTCCTTTTACTCTGAATCGCGAAATGCCTTTGCGAGGCAATACCTTCAAGAGTACAAAGTCTCCAACCTCGAATTCCAAGGGTCGACGTCTTCTATCTACGTAACTTTTCTGTCGACTCTGAGATGCTTTCAATCGGTCTCGAATCACGACGATCTTCTCATTGTTATCACGAATCTCATCTGGCCCAAGAATAATTCTATCTTCTGGTTCGGCCTAACATACCGGTGATCTACACCGTCGCCCATATAGCGCTTCGAACGGTGCCATACCAATACTCGATTGATAGCTATTGTTGTATGCAAACTCTACCAGATGCAAGTACTTCTTCCAGTTCCTGTCAAAGTCTAATGCGCACGCATGCAACATGTCTTTGAGAATTTGAATAACTCGCTCTGATTGCCCATCGGTCTGAGGATGAAATGCCGTGCTGAAGTTCAAATCTGTACCCATAGCCTCCTGAAAGTTCCTCCAATACTTGGCATTGAATCCGATGCCTTTATCTGATGTGAAGGACAAAGGAACTCTGTGCAATCTTACTATGTTCTGCAGATACAATTCCCCGAGAATCCTCCTCAAACATGTCGATCTGAATAGAATGAAATGAGCTGACTTCGTTAACCTATCAACCACGACCCAAATCGCATCGTGTCTGTGCTCCGTCCTTGATAATCCGGTAAGAAAATCCATTGTGATATGTTCCTATTTCCACCCTAGAATAGGAAGCGGCTGAAGCTGACCTGCTGACTTTTAATGCTCTACTTTCACCTAAAGACAAGTCGTACATTTGGTCACGTACTCCCGAATATCCTTCTTTATACCTCTCCACCAATATTGCCTCTTAAGATCATGATACATCTTTGTGCTTCTTGGATGAATGGTGAACTGAGATTTGTGAGCTTCATCCATTACGGTCTTCATCACTTCTACAATTGCTGGAACTGCTAGATGCTCCCTAAAGCACAACGATCCATCCATATGTATCCTTCATTCTTTGAACTGCTCTTTGTTCTGAATTTGCGTCTAGATTCCCTGAAAATACTGATCTTGCCATTTATTCTGCTTCACCATCTGAACAAGAGCTGGGGTCGTCTCCATGTGGTACACCAAAACGCGATCGTAGTTTTCATGATACTATAGCCCATACTCACTCACTATTGCATCCCTCTTCCAGTCTTTAAGAGCCAAACAAGCGAGAATCCCTGAAGACTTTCGACTGAGTGCATCTACAACGACATTGGATTTTCCGGGATGATACTACAGTGCGAAATTATAATCCTCCATGTATTCCATCCACCTTTGCTGCCTCAAGTTTAAATCCCTTTGAGTAAACAAATACCTCAAACTCTTATGGTCGGAGAAAACCTAAAATGTCACCCCGTACAGATAATATCTCCACATCTTCAGGGCATGAATCATTGCTGCGAGCTCTAAATCGTGAGTGGGATAGTTCTGCTTGTGAGGTCGTAGCAGTCTCGATCCATACGCTACCACACATCCATGTTGCATTAGCACACATCCAAGTCTACGTCCTAATGCATCTGTATAAACCTCGTACGGCTCATCACTGTTGGGAATGATCAATATTAGAGCTGAGGTCAACCGATTCTTCAACTCTTGAAAAGCAGGCTCACATTCTTCATTCCACTCGAACCTAACATTCTTCCTGACCAATCCTGTCAACGATGCTGTTATCTTCGAAAAGTCTTTCACAAATTTCCTATAATATCCTGCAAGTCCCAAGAAGCTACGGATCTCTGTCATATTCCTCGGTCGTTTCCATTCCACTATGGCTTCTATCTTAGATGGATCCATTGAGATACCATGCTCGGAGATGACATGACCTAGAAATTTGACCTCTGTTAATCAGAACTCACACTTTTCTTTCTTGGAATACAACTGATGCTCCCGTAGAGTCTGAAGCATGATTCTGAGATGCTGCTCATGATCCTCCCATGTCTTAGAATAAACCAAGATGTCATCGATGAACACGATCACAAACTGATCCAAGTAAGGCCTGAATATCCTATTCATCAAATCCATGAAGGTTGCTGCAGCATTCGTCAATCCAAATGGTATCACCAGAAATTTAAAATGTCCATATCGAGTCCTGAAAGTTGTCTGAGGAATGTCCTCTTTCTTAATCCTGAGTTGATGGTATCCTGACCTCAAGTCTATCTTCAAAAAGTACCGCGAGCCTCTCAACTGATCAAACAATTCATCGATCTTGGGCAGAGGATACTGATTCTTCACCGTGACCTGATTCAGCTATCGATAATCTATACATAATCTGAGAGTCCCATCATGCTTCTTTGCAAACAAAACCGGTGCTCCCCACGGTGATGTGCTATTCAGGATGTATCCTTTATCAGCAAGCTCCTGAAGCTGCTTTCTAAATTCTTTCATTTCTGCCGGCGTCATTTGGTAAGATGCTATGGAAATTGGTGCCGTCCCTGGAAACAATTCAATACCAAATTCAATCTCCCGATGCAGTGGCAATCCTGGTAGCTCGTCAAGGAAGACATCTTCAAATTCATCTATCATTGGAACCACTGCATGTCCTCTCGAAACACTAGGCTTTTCTTCTAAATTCATAAGAAAAACATAGCAAGCTGCGTTCTTCCGCCCTCCGAGACATGCCCTTATGAAATGCTCACTCATCAGCTGATCACCACCACCCTGGTAAGTGATCGCCTTCCCCTTATCTGACACTAGGGTTACTTTCCTAAGTTGACAGTCTACCACTGCATTATATCTGGACAACCAGTCCATCCCTAAGATTACATCATACGATTTCATGGGGATTACAATCAAATCACTTTTCAAAATCTCCTCCCTAATCTTTATTTTACAAGCTTTACAAATACTATTCACACACACCTGCCTCAAGGGTGAAACTATAACTAAGTGTTCATCAAACTCTTCTATTTCTAATCCCAAGGCATGTATAAAAGAGCTCAAAATGAGAGAATGAGTGGCACCAGTATCAAATAACATGTGTGCTAAAGACTAAGAAACCATAATCGTACCGTCGACAACTACGTTACTAGTTTGGGTATCTGAACTCCCTGATGTCATCATGTGAACCTGTACTAGAGCTTTCCCTTTTCCTCTACCAACATTGCTAGGTCCTAGGTTAGTTGGTCGATACTGTTGCGATGATGGCGACTACACACTGGCTGTACTCGATGCTCGATACTGAAGGACGTTATGCTAAAAGTTCTACGGTTGGTGTCCTTATACTGAATATGGCAGTTGCTGAGGAGAGAATTGACAGTACTGAAGCTGAAGGTACTACTACGGTTGAGGTAGAGTCTGACGCTGGGGCTAACGACTAGCTCCTTCTCCAGTCTGAAATCCTAGAAGAGAACTCCTGATCGGGCAATTCCTCTTGATGTGTCCCAGCTATTGGCAATACTGACAATGGAAGCTGTAGGGGTTACTGCGCCCCTGTTGGATGAACTGCTGCTGCCGCTGTTCACGCCACCCTGTTTATTCTTTCCTGGAGTCGGTCGACTACTGATGCTCCTCCTGTCGCTCCTCTATGGTCCTTCTGACATCTTGATTCGGTTCTCACAATACTACACGTAGTCACTCTCCACTGATATTGTTGATAACACAAGCTCACCAAAGTTCCTGAGTCGTTGGGCAACCACCTGCCGTCGAATAGGGGCTTTCAGTCCGTCCTAGAATTTGATACACTTCTCACACTTCGATGCCACTATAGATGGAGCAAACTTGGCCAATTCATTGAACTTCGCTTCATATTCCTGTACTGACATATCACCCAGCTACAACCTATAGAATTCTGCCATTTTTTGATCCCTGTATCCCTGCGAAAAGTAGCATTCGTAAACAGCTCCTCAAACCTATCCCAATTGATGTTACCGTTGTTTTCCAGGCGTTTAGCTTGCTTCCACCAAGTATTGACACCACCTTCAAACTTATATGCTACAAATTCCACACGATACTCCGCTAGCACACCAAGAGAATCCAAATGCTTCACGATCGAATCTAACCAATATTCTACCACTTGCGAGTCTCTATTTCCATCGAAAGTCAGTACAGATGCACGTCGAAATTCCTTAAAGTACGAATGCTGACGACTAGCCTCGGAATCATCCAGCCTTGCCCTGGTTGCCATCTGCCGAAATGCAGCAAACATGGCCCTCATCATGCCCTCATCATTTCCAAACTCGGCATCAGCTGTCAAGCGGCGTCTAGGTGCCATTCTCTCACTTCTAAAAACAAAATTTGGACTGTCAGTGGTATTTCATTGTCGTACCTATGTGTGCACAATTCCCAAGGTTCATAACCTTAGGCTCTGATACCATTCTGTCACGCCTCGGAGTACGGGAGGTGACGTGGTGGATTAATTGAGTTAATTAAACAGAGATATAGTTAAAAACTAGGTTTTAGAATTAAATTTATAAATAAAAATGTGATAATTTTAAAATCGTTTATTTAAAACAAGTAGTTATAATATTCGAACAAATAAAATAAGCGATAAGGAGATAATAAAAATATAATAATAAAATAGAAAGTGAGGCAAAAATGAGTCCCAAAGACCCACATCTTGTGCACACACATAGTACTGACAATATTACAATACAACCACAGTCTAAAATAAAAGGGAAAGTTAAGAATTATACATGCCTTGAATTGTTGTACTACAACCTACCCAAATCTTCTACTGGTTGCAAGTCCGGTCAACGAAATCTTATCCGATCCTAAGCTGATATCCACCTAAGGGGTAAGATTTTAAAACAAATAAAACGTGAGCGAAAGGCTCAGTAGGACTATATTTTTAAAACATTTTAATATTGAAAGAAATTTCATTATTCAAATAAACATATAGAAAACAAACTAAAATAAATAAATAAATAGATGAAAATTTAATAAAAGTTTTATCTTATCAAAACAGTTTAATTGGTCAACCAGAAAGAATACCATTTTTCTTTCCTAGGCAAACCATATGTAAATCACCACCGTAGTAGCCCAGCTGAGTTTCGGGACCTGCCCCAAGGTCGCACACTACAAGACCCGATCTCTTATATGGCATCATGCCCTTAAACATAATTATATATATCTTTTCATGATTATTAAAATCTCTTTTTACCAAATATAATCATTTACATTCATTATAAGGTTTATTATGAAAACCACCTCAATTTTACTGTTTATAAAGACATTTAATAAAATGCTTCTTCAATCAGTTATTGAAAATGTTTTGATAAAAATCCCTTTTAGGCCAAAATCATTTTAAAATCAAGTTACTAAAGAAAAAGGGTAGAAGTCCTACCTCAATATTTGTGTCAGTGTCCCTCCTCGAAATCCCAGTCTGCTATACGTTAGCTCTGTGGATCCACGTACAACCTTAAATGTATAATAACTTAGTTTATCTGTTTCTAACTTGAGATATCTTATGTTACTAAATCATCTCATAGTGTCCTAGTGTGCCATTTGAATTTATGAAATCATTTTACAAAGTCAGAATTTCAATCATATTTCAAAAAGATGAAAACGGGTGAAAAATCACAAAATTTCATCATGCCCGGTCGGCCTGCCAGTCCCTTGGTTCGGCCGCTCAAACTACATAGTTCAGCCTACCAGAAAACCAGGTCTGGTTGGTCAAACTTTTCAAGTTCGACCTGCCAGTCAGATGAATCCGGCTTGCCGAACACATGAATCCGGCCTGCCGAACACGAAGTTAGACCTACCAATCTGAAAAAATTTTAGAATTTTTCAAGCATGAGTCTCGGCCTCCCCGAGCCCAAATCTTCAATTCTAACTTGTTTTCTCAGTTCTCTGGCATGGGTAATGATCATAATTGATAGAAAAACATAGTAGATTACTTTTTAATACTTTAAAACAAGTTTTAAACAAAATTTTCAAATAAATATGAAAATAGAGAAAAATGAAGAAAAATAAAAAATCTTGATTTAAATTCATTTTTGTTTAAACAAAGTTTGTATTCTAATTATTCTAAGTTTCTCTAACCTAGATTGAAGGATTTCTAAGCTTAGGAAAGCTTAAATTTCAAAATACCAAGAAATTTGAAAAATTGAAAAAGTTTTAAAATTTAGAAACTAACCTCGAATCAAGGCTTTAAATTGTAAAACCGCGTTCCTGATCCTTCAATCCACTAACCCGAAGCTTGAAATTGAATTTTATTTCAAAATTTTTTGAGAGAGAGAGACCGAGAGAGAAAAAGAGAGAGGGAGAGTGACGAGCAAGAGAGAGGAGAGAGAAAGTGTGAGTGAGAGTGAGAAAGAGAAAGAGAGAGTAAGAGATTTTACAAAGAAAATGGAAGGCTGTTTTCAAAAATACTACGTCCCGCACGTGGTTTTCCAAAGTGGGACGTGTTGGTCATTTGACAAATTGTTTTGTTTTTAGTATTTAAAATAACAATTAAAAATAATTAAGAGTAACTAAAAATTATTAAAAGAATCAAAAATAGCATTAATTTAGAAACTTCACAAAATGATCAAATTAAGTTTAAAATATTCATTATGACACACTAATCTACCATTTAACTCACTAACAACACTTAATTAATTTCGGGGCGTTACAAGTGCAAACTATAATAAATTTGTATACGTAGTAATAAATTTTGTACGGTTTTCTTTCATAAATCAATATATTCAAATAATTTATAAATTCATTTATTTAAAAAATTCAAAACGTCTTCCTTAGTTTTTTATAAGTACACAATTCATAAGGTTTTTCTTCCCATAAATTAATAGATTCAAATAGTTTCAAAAAAACATTGAATGAAAAAAGGAATTTTAAAGAAGAAAGAAACCAAATATATATATTTTTTATGGGGAGGTTATTTAATATTGAAATATTTGTTTTTTTGAAAAAAGTAGGGCATGGTATTTTTTTTTTTTTTTAAAGTAGGGTGTGTGATGAGTACTTTTTCTTTTAAATCGTTTTGCCTTTAAAAGTAATTTTAATCAAAAGTTTTATTAAAAAAGGTGTATAAAAAGTAAAATTAGAAATGTTAATAGATGCACCCAATGATTATTTGTTTAAAATGCATTAAGGATATTTGTTTCTTTAGGTTTTTTTTTTAATAAGCAGAAGCTCTATATTGCATATCATTTACCTCATAATCAAAATCAGATCTGATAACAAAAGAGAGATTTGGTGGGGGAATTTATTTTTGGAGGAAAGGATATTTAGTATTAATTTATTTTTTTAACTACTTCTAAATTAAATAACCAAGCTAGTAAAAATTGGTTAAATCTAACCAAAGTTGGATAAAGGTGGTTTTTTGCTAGAATAAATATAATAATGCATTTTAAAAATCATATGACAAAATAACATAAATGACATAGTTTTAAAAAAAATAAAAAATGAACATTTTGGTGTCGTTTGGCATTGTTTTTAAAATAGGTGAAAATATTTTTGTTTTAAAAAATAAAAATTTTATAAAAATTATATTAATGTAGTGTTTGAAAAGGTGGTGGAAACTGGTGGTAGGAACCACTTTTACTGTAACATATGAGAGCTTTACACTGTAGTAATTTTTTTTATTGTTACCGTAACATGTGAGAGCTTTATACTGTTTATAACTAAGTTTGTGGTGAGAATCGTGATTCCTATTACTATGCCAAACATAGGTAAAAATGTTTTTAAAATTTTTATCTTAAAAAATATGTAAAAATATTTTTAAAAATTTTAAAACCAAAACCAAATGGGACTTCTGTTTTTATCAAGTCATGAGTTAAAGTACCGCGCAAAAAGTTGGCGGTCTATGTGGCAATTACCGGAGGCCGCGCAAAAATTTGGTGGTCTAAAAAAAAAAGTCAAAACAAAACAAAACAGTGCTCATTAGGCAGGACCTCAAGGACAAGTGTCACAGTAGGAGTGCTGGATCAAAATAAGCGGTTAGAATTGAAAGAGAGCATTGAAAAATATTCAATATTCATCAGAGGCACATGACAACCAAGCCAATAGAAGGGAGGATGGCTGCATGGGAGTTCAAGGAACAATCGCGAAGTGGGCCCCCCACGTTCAACCGGGGATAGCGACCTGACTCAACTGCTAAAGGTAGGGCCCACTCCCAAACACTTAGAGAGCCTATCTACAAATATACATGCCCAATTGACAGCTCTTTTCCAACACTCAGAGAAGATGGCCATTTATGTAATAACCCACAGTCACATAGCTAACCTCGTGCCGTCACGCAGTTGGTTACGGCGGTCAAAATACAAAAATATTTAAATGCATTTACCCCTCTTCATGAGGGACGTGTCCTTATTTTTATTTCATTCCCTCTCTCTCTCTCCCCCTTTAACCACCAACTTTATATTAAATTTATATTATAAAAACTTGCTCTGAATCAACCATGTCTTAACCGATCCTCCCTTTCATTCCCTTCTCAGCGCTTTTCTTGTCATTTCTTGGGAAAATGATTGACTACTCCAAGTCATGATCAACTTTTTTTTTGGTACAATATTATTATTGCCAAGTCCTAACCCTAGCTAGCTTTCCACAACGGCGATGGAAAGCTTGCTTTGTGACGAGGATTGGCTTTCAAGTCCCACAGAAACTGATCAAAAAGTTGAAAAAAGTAGTAATTGTATTAGTAGTTTAACTGGTGATGAATATCATAGTGGTAAATGTCATCTGAGTAGGGAAGATTGTCAGCAGGCTCTTACAATATCCCTAGAGGAAGATAAAAGTTTTGTTCCTGACACTAAGTACATAGAATATCTTGCCTCCAAGAACTTGATCGTTGCTAGGCTTAAAAGCATTCAATGGTTTATTAAGGTTAGTGCTTAAAATTATTAGCAAAAATCACTGTTCACGATATTAATATGGCTAGCTACTCCCTTTTTTTTTCACTCCAAGAAACAGATATTTTAGCAACGTTTAATTTCGTGTTTAAATTATTTTCCTCTTCTTCGTTTAGAAGTGGCTAACTGAATCTTAACAATATTCATCTTTATATAAAGTTTTCTCCCGTGATCATCATTTTTTTAGTGTCAAAGTCGCTTGAATCTCTCCATTGAAACCGTTTTCTATGCTGCAAACTACCTCGATCGCTTCATATCTGTGAAACAGCACTCTAACATTGTGAGTTTTTTTCTTTTTTCTCCTGATGGCTTTTTTCTTTTCCTTTTTTTCAACTAATCTCAATTGAAAAATCGAAACTACAATGGATCACAAATTTTTAGGAATGGAAATACTGGATGGTTGAATTGATCTCTGTTGCCTGCTTTTCCATTGCTTCCAAGTTCAGTGACACCACCACTCCTTCATTGCATGAGATCAATCAGGTATACATGAACTCAATCGTAAAAATATATACATGAACTCAATTGTAGAAATATATATATATATATATATTTGATGATGATGTTTTTAGTTTCCTTAATCATATTTTTTATTACTTCTATATTATATCTAATTGATGTTGTTTAGAAATCGTCTTATTTTGAAATTGAACTAAGATGGTAGATATGAAGAACTTGTCTGAGCCAAGTACAATCCAGCGAATGGAATTGATGATTTTACAGGCATTAGATTGGCGTCTTGCTTGTACCACTGCTTATTCGTATGTCGAAATGTTTACGTGTACTCTTTACATGACCTTCAAACCTCATCACTACCAAGAGGCTATGACCCAAGTCACTCACTTGCTTCTCCGAGCCATTTCAGGTGATAATACATACATACATACATGTGTGAATACATATGGACTTGTTTTCAATAAATATGTTTGCAATTATTATATTTTTAATAAGAGTATATTTTAACAACAATAGATAATGTGGCGTAAAAAGAATTTAAATTTTATTAATTACTACTTTTTTAATCAATTATCTAATTCATTATAACCATCAATTCATATCACATGATCAAAAATTAAGTTTTTCTTATAGTTTGGGGTTTAAATATGAGGTTAATCATTTTTTTTATTTATAGTTATACATAGGGTATGATTTTAATGATTATTTCTTCAATAGGTATTGTTACTATTAGTCATTTGATATAAATCTGACAGTTATAACGTGAATAGTTGACAAAAAATTATTACAATTAATGATGTTGAATTTTTATCATGTCACATCATTAATTGTCGTTAAAACATATTTGTTTTGGGTATGTAACCATTAGAAACATAACTATTGAAAACAAGTTCATATATATATATATATATATATTTGCAGGGGTGATTTTATTGGTGTATTTTCAATGAGAGTATTTTATATATGAAATTTTCCAAAAATTAGTCTTTTTGTTTATCCAAATTTTAAAATCTCAATCCAAAAAGACACATAAGAGCCATATGTAATTTAATAGCGTTAATTTTGTGATTTTATATGTTACGGCATCAAGAAAGACATGATAATTAAGTGAAGACAATTGAAATATAAGAACTCTTTCATTTGGAGACATTTTAAAAGTCAATGAATAAACAAAGATTTAGCCCATACATAGCTAGCAGGTACTAACTTCATGACGATAATAAGAACAGTGAAGCAATGGACTATATAATATAACGTCACGTATTCAAGATGCATTTGAGTTTTGAGATATTATATATATATATATATATTTATATATTTATATCTTTCATGTGGATATTCAATGTGGGGTAAAAAAAAAGAAAAGGGGGAATGTGGGTACCACTTCTGAAGTGCGAATAAGTTGTATATGCATGCCATGATATATATTGTTCATTAGCAAGGCAAGAGTTCTCAGAAAATTTGAATGCCCACTTTGTTTAATGTGGTTGATCGTACATTATTATATGTTCTTGGCGAGCACACATGTACTTGTCTTAAATTTTAATCATGCACAAGATAGAAAATATAACGATCTGTTTCTTTTCCAATTATATGCACAAACAAATTAATATATATACAGAGATGAGTTTTAATGATGATGTCTCTATCAATAGTTACTGATCTAATTATATTATTATTTGAAAATATTGATATAATTATATTAATAATTACATTATTTTTTATAAATTTGGTGATACGGTATCTATATTTTAGGCAACATGTTAATTTTATGCATTAATTAAAAATAATAATTCTCTTAATTATTTGTTTATTTATATAGGAATGTCAAAAGTTGCATTACCAACAAAGATTCCCGTAATTTTCATGGTTTAAAATTTTTTTTAATCTGATGTAACACCATAATACTACTTGAGTTTACTTTTGCTATTTGTTGGTTTATGTATAGTTTGTCGTTTATGACTTTGGTTATTTGTCCTTTTTCCTTTAAAACTTGTTATGCTGCGGTTTGTTGCTTGTCAAACATCATGTATTGGATATTTCTTCTTCCCTAAAGAGGCAGTTTATGTGAGACATTGTTGTTGTCAGCGGCGGAGTCACGAAATTTTTTCGATTCAGGCATCAATTAAGCCAAATTTTTTAACTAAAATATATTATTATTATTTTAATAGAGTTTAATTCAATTTTTAAACTTCACAAACTTATAAAATTATAAATTCATAAAATATTGGAATTAAGTTATTGTTTATTTCATATTTTAAAATTGAAATATAATAGGTTGTTTAAGAACCTTGTTTTAAACTAAGACTTTTCGTTCAAGATAAGATTATTATAGTGTTTTTTTTTTTAAGAAATTTAAATTGCTAGTTTTTTTATTTAAATCAACAGTTTAAACTAAGATTTCTAAACGCCCTAAAAATTCAAAAGATAAAATTCATGAACATAGTTGAAACTTTTTTAAGAGTTTTAATATAAATATTATTAAGAATAAGTTTCAGTAGGGGCAAAATAAGAAAAAAGTGTAAAAAAAGTATAATATTGAACTTAAGTTATAAAAGAGCCACTTGGCCCAGAAGAGCGGAAGGTGGCTCTCCTACTGGTTGTAAGCTTTAAACTTCTGAATGCAAACACTTGCATGTAAAACTCATTATTATTTTTTAAAAATTTGTTTCTTTTACATGAGTGTAGTTAGTGTAGGGAAAAATCGTAAGTCAAGGTTTTTTTTAACCCAAATCATGTTTAATTAGATGCTAATATCCTTTCTTTCATAAATTAGGTAAGCTTCAATTAATTATATATATTCTTCAAATTAGAAAGAATCACATAATACATCTTTACTCTACATTTTATTATTTTTTTAAAAAATAAAATCCATATCAACAAGTTACAAAAAAGTTACCCATCTAAATCATAATTAAGAAGATTCTTGAATTCAATGCTCACTAATTATTATAATATTTATTGTTGTCAATTATGCTTCACTTATAACTATCATACTTATATCGAACGATTAATATAACTTTAACCATTGGGGTCATAACTATTAAAACCACACATCTATATATATATATATATATATATATATATATATATATATATATATGCGCACACATGCATATCATACATAAATATGTATATGTAAATATCAAAAATCGTAAATATATGAGAATGTTACACCTTACATATCTACTTTATTTTTTTTTAATACAACATTGCTGGTTGTTTTTAATATTTGAACTGGGATCTCCCTTTAACCCAAAATAATGACCCTGCAGATACGAAAATGCTGGAGTTTAGGCCAAGTGTGGTTGCCTTATCTGCTCTATGGTGCTGTCTAGATAACCTACATTTCAGAGCACCCATAGCCGTTCACTCCTCTCTTACAGGACTCTTTAACCAAGAACAAAAGGTATTTATTTAGATAGTATATATATACAGAAAAAAAAAAAAAAAAAAAAAACCACACACACATAATAAAATGTTGCATTTTGATTAATTCTCTCTTTTATTGATAATTATGGTTTTTTCCAACTTGTGTAGGATGATTTGGTAAGGTGCCATAAGATGATGGAAATGCAGTGGATTGGAACTGGGTTAAACAATCACAAGGGACTTTGCTATAATTATTGCCCTTCAGGTCCCACAACCGTGTTGTTGAAGGAGCGTGTTAATATACCTGATTTTAATGTTGATCTCTCTCTTTTCCATATACAACGTCCGCAAGTCAACCTTGATCAATCAAGATCAAGGAAAAAGCTATGAAGAAGTGAAGAACTATATATGAATTGAAAAAATAGAAAGAGAAATAGAAAAAGAAAAAAGAAAAAAAAAAGAAGAGAAAGGACAATGTTTCCTTTCTTATGTTTGCAATTATGCTGTATCCATGCAAAATAGCATGCATAATTTATTAAGAAATAAAAGATTCTTGTTTCAATTCTTCTACCGAATTCTATAATTCATTTCTCGATTATTTAAAGAGAATTCTTTTTTTTTTTTTTTTTGCAAGCGTAAAATCTTAACATTAAATTCCATCACGGTTATATTTTTCCTTGTTATCTATGAAATTAATAACATATTTCACACAAGACTTAAAATGCAAAAGCAATTTACAGATCAATGTTACTTTTTACGCATCATTTTGCAAAATAATTTTATTTGGTTCAATAGCGGCGGTAATTAGCATTTTCTTCCCTTTTTAGGGTTACCAACATAGGTAGTCTCTCAATTATGTGTATGATTACATTTTAGTGGTTCAACTTTTAATTTTAACATATTACCGTCTGAAACATTTTTTTTTCCAATTTTTATCTTTGGCTATGCAATTATCAACGAATTTATGTAATTTCACAATGATAATTATGTTTTGTCGTGTAATAACTCATAATTTTACCAAGATAGTTAAACTATATGTAAAATATTCTTTTTGCTATTGTCCACAGAACCGTTTAAAACTATAATATTTGACACTTATTTAACTATTTATGTAAAATATTCATTTTTTATATGATTAGGATGTGATTATCGGTGTTAAATTTTAGAAATTATTTGTCAATTTAATAGAATATTTAGGAGCATTGGTTCAAACTAATAGCTTGAATCAATTTTGGTTAAAATTACTGTAGCATGAGAGAGTTTTTCCTTACAATGTAACATGTGAGAACTTTATACTATAACAATTAAAGGTTTGGTTAAAACTGAGAATACTAACGTGGAATTTTTATAAAGGCAATCTTTTAAAATTCACTTTTTATAAATGTCATATATGTTTATTTGTGACATAATTTGAAATGTAATGTGAATAATAGTGTGACATAAATTTTTTTATATGTGGCATAAATAAACACAGCTTTTAAAAGTGTAGCATAATAAGTAAAACCTAATTAGTGTCATGGACCATAACTCTGCCAAAAACAAAAAATTTAAAAAGTAATTTGTCAAAGTTAAAACTTGAGGGACTAAATTGTTACAATTCTCATATATTTGTTTTTGGACTAACGCCTACAACTACCCTACACAGTAGAAAAAAGAACACAATATACACACACGCACATCCGGTGTGGGTTGAAACCAAGAAACCTCCATAAATCTCCACCCCATTTATACCCCGGGATCCCGCAAAAAAACATCAAAGATGTGTGATTATTGGAGATTTCAACATGACATGTGGACCCCAATAGGATATTCTTACTATGAGTTCATGACAATAAAAAATCCGTGTTGGGATATTGTTACTATGAGTTCCCACGTCCGTGTTAGGAACTGTGTGGCTAAGAAGATAAGCTAAGGTGGACAAAATCAGTTAAAAGACTTGCAAAGCCAATATCGGCAGTTTTGTAGAACAAAAGGAAAAGGAAAAAAAATGGCGACTTCAACAATATCGGCTCTCTTGCCAGCAAATGGTTTGACAGAAAAACATCAGAATCCACAACCCTTTTTGGGTAACAATGGAAATTTTGGTTTCACAACTTCCAAGAATCGGGTCCCTGTCTCCTTCAGGGTACAAGCCGTGAAGCCTCCTGCTGGCGTAAGTTCATGCCTTTTTTTTGGTAATAAACTCGTCTTTGTTTGAACCTAGATGGGAGATTAAAGAAATGGATGGGTGTTTTTCAGGTGATAGTGCCAAAAGTGGAGCCAAAATTTAAGCCCCCATTTGCGGGATTCACCAGGGTTGCTGAAACATGGAATTCTAGAGCTTGCATGATTGGTCTTATTGGCACTTTCATTGTAGAACTGGTAAGTTTCTCTCTCTCTTACTCTTTTTCCTTTTTTTTTTTTTTTTGTTAATTATTCCCTTTTTTTCCCTATTGACCTTAGAAGAGAGTTGCTGAGGTTTTTTTTAATAAATATTTCTTGACATTTTCAGATATTGAACAAAGGAATACTACAGGTGATAGGAGTGGATGTTGGAAAGGGTCTTGACCTTCCTTTGTGAGTGTGATTGAGCGTTTCTTAATTGCTTCAAAAGCTTGTCCTTAGCTGCATATTTATCTATGTACAACACTGAATCAACACGTCTTCAGATTGTGCACGATCCTGCATTTTGCGAAGAAAAATCTATTTTATCCTAGTAGGTTGTAACTTATCACTTATAAAACTATAAGCCTCAGTCTAGTATATAGTATATTTTTAGTATATAATATACTTTTAGACTAAGTCATATTGTATTGTTAATGGCATGTTATAATTCCATCAGATTAAATATAATTGTTTTTTTGTTAATTACATTAGAGTACACCTTTTTGGTGGTTGCCATTTGCTATGGACATTATAACCGTACCCTCAAAATGGGAACGTCCTTAGTCAGCAGGGTCACTTCTCAAACGAGCACTTGAATCTTAAAATTAGAAAGAAAAATTGAAGATGAATTCTGATTCCGTTGAATGAAAATAAAATGATTTTGGTTAAAATTTGAGTTGCTAACAAATTTCTCACAAAATTTGAATCATTATAATGCTTATAGTTCAAATTTTTTGCCCAAAGCATGTTTCCCAAAGCCCTCTAAATCAAGTTCAGACATGTTGTCTCATTTTCCCATCTCCCTACTAGTTTGACACCTCACGTGAAGTCAACAACCTAAACATGTTAGTAAATCTTAAATATTAAAAGTAATTAAACAATTCATTTTAGGTGTCAAAATTTTATTAAGGAGACAACCAAGGGATAGAAAAATGGAACAACATATCTTGATTACTCTAGATCTAGCGCCCTGCTATTTGTTGATCTTTTTAGACATCTAGATCATTCATAGGGTTACAAAATTTGTAGCAATTCATTGTTTGATAATTCTGTACAGAACTACACCCTCTATTTTATTCCGTAATTCACTTTGTTCAACCCTGGGTTTTGGGGTTCCCGGTGAACTACAACGATAGTACAGGACATGTAACTTCCATACAACTGTGCTATGATTTCACACGACGCAAAAGGTTAATATAACGAGGTCTGGAGCTAGATACGAGCGTAACTAGTCTACAGGGCTCTGCTGATTCGAGTATCTATAACCAGTCTTTTTGACGATGGTTCGGAAATTTCTAGTGCCTCGGCCAACGAGAGCCGACGGTTCCTCCATGCTGCCTCTGCCCAACGCTTCATTTCCTGTCCTTGATCCTTTCTATTCTGTTGGATACAAAGTACTTCAGCATAGCCACCTATACAATTGAACAAACCTATCAATCCTCAGAACTTTTTCAGAATCAACATGGAACATTGACATAACGACCACCTTTACGTCAAGCTAACAAGATACTAATGATATTGCTGTCTATGCATATGAGACTCCCAGACTCGTATTAAACGGATAACGAACTGATTTTTACAGTATATATCCCCAGCATGTATACAATAGGATCATGCATCACCAGAAAAACTAAAGGCGATCTCGTTGGTCATTGCGCGGGTATAGATTGGATATATTTGTAACAATCCATATATATCTATGAGAGTCCAACTAGATGTTTGGGGATTACCTCTTGCAAGGGCAATAATATCACTTCTTGCTACATTTGCTTCTGCTCCTACAGATTCCAGAAAATAAAAATGACGAAAATATTAGAAGGGTGTTAAACAGGTTAAAATGGGGGTAAAAGGTAAAATGATTTTTTCATCATGCCTTTAGCATCCAATGGTGGAGCTTTCAGCAACTCCAGCGCTCTTCTATAAAGTCCCTGTAAATGAGAGATTTTAGGGTGGGGAACCAATAAACGGAAGAAATCGCCGTAGAAAGCAAAATGCAAACAGGAACAACACAAATTTGTGTGAGCAAAGTGAAGACCCAAAGCCCAACATATTAAAGAAAACAGCCTTCAGGGACAACAATGAGTCCGCCCGAGTGCTCGCCAGCGTTCTGAGACAACAATGAGTCCACCGGAGTACTCAGCTAGGACATCCAAAACCTTTTGAAAAACTATAGCAAGAATTGAAGACACACTACTTCCCCCACACCCAACAGCTAGTATGGGAATTTTACAAATACGACTTGCTTAGGACTAAGGCATGGTTAAGGTGAGAACCCAAAAGACACGGCCCTAATCTTCCTAACAAGTTCTTGTAGCCATTTTATATTCTCGCATAGCGCCACCGTGTCGACTACAAAATGACCAATCAGCATGGGTAGTCTTACTCATTAAGTATAGGCAAATCAATGTTTTAAAAATAAATCAAATACATCCACTTCCGTGCTAGTTAAAGTAAAATGATAAACATCCAATATGAAAAGTGCCAGACTAACAAATCTAAAATCTGCCAAATTTAAACACATTTTTAGCATCACCAGATCCTAACCTCTTGAATCAAAATAGAACTTGAGAGCTCCTGCGTTGCTTTCCTCCTAAACATTAGAGCTATGCAGGTTAAGACAACTCCAACCTTTGGATGATATGAACCTTAATGAGAATCAACATGTACAAGGGAGTTAGATTCATGTTACCTGATGTGGAAAGACCAGAAAATAATTTAAATACGCTCATATCATTATCAATTAACAAAGCAAGCAAGCAAGCAAAAAGAAAAGTACCAAAATGCTCCTCTGCTTTAGTTAAAGCCCTAGTCAATACCTCTTCAGCATCACCAAAGTTCCTATCAGTATACATGCATTGCTGGGGGTATTAGGATACCATGATTCTGGCAAATAGTAGAGTGAGGTAGAAAAGTAATAAAAAGTTACCCAAGCTGTGACTCAAGCTGTCCCAGTGCACATGTGGCTGCCAATGAAACCTCCTCCAGGGACATATTACAAGCCCCTAAGGAATATAAGTTGCTGAAATCTTTTTTCTCTGATAGCTGAAGAACCAGATTCTGGTACAACTCCTTTGCCGCTGAAAAGTTCTGTGTGGCATGCAAGAATTCTCCATAGGATAGAGCAGCGCCTGCATGTCATGAAATTAATCTCAGGCTGCAGGATAACATCTGATCTTTCATGATAAACAACTTGGAACACATGGGAACGGCCAATTTGGTTACATTAGACCATCTATTTTCACACAAATAGTACAAGATACATTGCATATGATTATAGACACATCCACCTAAGGCATAGGCTATAATCCCTCCTCTTCCCCACCCTCTCCTCCATAAATGAATAGGCTATCGCCTTAATGGGCTCTATCATACTTCACCATAAGCATATCATTCTTTGTTCTGACTGCACAAGTTTTCAAATTTTGCACTTTGTTAGTATCTTTTCCTTGGATACATTCAACAAAGAAAAATCTGTGTTATAAAGAATGTTAGTAACATGTGGTATTTTTAAGCATGCATCTCAAAAGGGAGTTTATTTTAGATTTATTCTAAAAGTCTTGCTACAACGAAACATTTATTCTAAATTTTTCACTCTTTATTACTAGTAGTTTTGCTTTTAAGAATTTGAAATGTGGATCATAGGTTTTACTTCTAACTGCTGGGTTTTTCATTTTTTTTTTTCCTGAATTATGTCTACTGTTTTAGTTTGAGGTTTAGGACTCAAACCACCTTAAGCCTTCCCCCTCAGCCAACTGTGTAAAAAATTCATTAGTATCCAAATTCTCAATGTTAAACATTGATACATAAAGAAAGTCGATATTTAGGGTGAGCCATAGGAATAAGAAACACCGACTTTGAGGTCTTAACAGCCACATTTCGAAGGTTTACTAGTACTCTAAACCGCTTCTCTAAAGCCAATAGATACCCAAAGTACACGATATCTATAGCACACTACCAAAACTTTAGGTGTATGGTAAAAACAAATTCCATATGTTACTGATCAGTGGGAGGTGTGCAATGGAAAGGGCAAAGAAAGGTGAAAAAAGAGTAAAGATGTTGCAGCGGTTGAGGATCCGGTGTGCTCAATAGATGACAAACAGGTAAGCCACAACTGTTTTGAATTTTGCATGGACCCTATTTTACTAGATTCTGTCAATCCTACTCCTCCTACTTCTATTGCTCCTAATTCCTCGGGAGGGTTTTTTGAGGGTGGTACGGAGGATGGGGGGACGTTGTGTGGGGGAAGCAATGGTTATTAGGAATGACGAGGAGGGTGTCCTAGTGCCGAAAAATGCCGAGTGGAATAAAGTCCGTGATTTCCTCTGTAATCTCAAAGCTAGCTTGTTGAAACCAAGAACCAACGCGGGACTGGCCAAATCAGCAAGAAGAAAAGGAAAGGGAGCTCAAGAATCTAGAGATTAGTGTTCAGTACGATAAGCATGGAGTAGGGGCTTAGATAGTCATAAATGAAGATAATGCCATGGAACGTTAGGGGTGGGAATTCCTATTGAACATGGAGAGGAATTCGGAAGGCTGTTTGTAGGGAGAATCCAAATTTGCTTGTTTTGCAAGAAGTGAAGAGAGTAGCGGTTGATCGAAGATTTGTAGGCAATGTTTGGCAATCTAGATTTAAAGAACGGGTTCTGTTGCCAGCTATTGGTCGGTCAAGAGGTATTTTACTGATATGGGATGTGAGGAGAATAAAAGTTGTCGAAAGCTTATCGGGCGAGCACTCAGTCTTGGTGAAAATTGAAGATGAGGGATTCCAATGGTGATTTACTGGGGTCTACGGTCCTACTCATTACGATATAAGGGATTTGTTCTGGGATGAATTGGTGGGACTTTGGAGTATTTGTGGCAGCAGATGGTGTGTCGGTGGGGATTTTAATGTTACTCGCCTTCCGTCAAAAAGAAGTGGGAGGAAGAGATTCACTAGGAGAATGAAACTCTGACGAATTATCAGAGACCATCTCTCGGATCTTCCTCTTGACAATGCGAGCTTCACTTGGTCCGATTTCAGAGAGAATCCCGTTTGCAATAGGTTGGACCAGTTTCCTTTCACTGAGGGATGGGCGGAGGTTTTCCCTTATTGCCGTCAAGAAGCTACAGTAAGATAGGTTTCTTATCATTGTCCTGTCATCCTTCACACAAATCCGTCGCTCCTCCATTTCGGATCAAGAACATTTGGCTTGAGAAAAAGGATTTTGTTCAAAACCTGAAAGTTCGGTGGGAGGATAATCACGTTCAAGGGTGGGCAGGCTATAAGTTAATGAGAAAGCTCAAAAACATGAAAGGAAAAATTAAGTTCTGGAGTGCAAAGCACATAGAAGTGACAAGAACAGAGAAAAAAAGACTTATCAAAAGCATTGAGGAGTCAGATAGGTTAGAAGGTAGTGTCGATTGGTCGGGAAACTGGGCAGAGGAGAGAAGAGATCTTAAAAGGCTGCATTACCAAATCATTGATAGACAAGACAAATCTCTAAGAATGAAGTCCAAGTTTAGTTAGGCAAGGGAGGGGGATGCAAATTCCAAGTTGTTTCATCAACTGTTAAACGCAAGAAAATTGTGCAACACAATTTCTAAGCTAGAAAACGAGGATGGGGAGATAGTGGATGAGGAGGGGGAAACAGTCAAGATTATTATTGATTTTATTGAGGCACTCTATAAGTCATCTGGAAGTCCGTTTAACGGTATTGATGGGTTGAGCTGGTGCCCTTTATCAGCAACGGCAACCAAGTCGTTGGAAAAACTATTCGGGGAAGGCAAAGTCAGAAAAGCAATATTTCAATGCAAAGGAAACAAAGCCCCTGGTCCCGACAAATTCTCTTTGTCATTTTTCAAGGAACATTGGGATTTTAATAAACACGAGGTCATGAAGTCATTAGAAGAATTTTGGAATTCGAGGATCATAAATGGCATTACCAATGAAACCCATATTTGTTTGAGTCCCAAGAAAGCAAACTCATGTCGAATTAAAGACTTCCGACCCATCAGCCTTGTCACAAGTTTGTACAAAATAATCTCCAAGGTGCTATCACGTAGGTTGAAGGATGTTCTTGAGGAAACAATCTCAAAGGTTCAAGGTGCTTTTGTGGCTGGAAGGCAAATTTTGGACTCGGTTTTGAAAGCTAACGAAGTGGTGGAAGACTATAGAGCTTTGGGGAGAGGAAGCAATGGTGAAAATCAACTTCAAGAAGGCTTACGATTGCGTTGAATGGAAATTCCTGGATTTCATGTTAGAGTAGAAAGGTTTTGGTTCGAGGTGGAGGAAGTGGATTGCAAGTTGTCTCAGTTTTGTCTCACTCAATTCTGTCTCTTACTCAGTCATAATTAATGGGAGGCCTCAGGGAAAGTTTGCTAGTTCCAGGGGGTTGAGACAAGGAGACCTCTCTCCCTATTTGTTCACTATTGTAGCGGATGGGTTGAGCAGACTTATGGACAAAGCAATCGATTATGTCCCCTCTCGTAGTCAGAAGATCCAATGTTAAGATCAGCCACCTGCAATTCGCTGACGATACCTTTTTTTTTCCTCTTCGAATGAATTACGCTTATCTAATTCGTCCCTTACTCTTGAAGCTTTTTGTCTTGTTGCTAGTTTGAAAGTCAATTTGGAAAACAATTTCATCTTTAGTATCAATTTGGAGGAAGGAAAGCTCGAAACCATGGCTGGGGTCATAGGTTGTTCTATCAGGGAGTAGCCAACCAATATTTGGGGCTACCCTTTGGGAGAAATCCTCTGTTTCCAGGTTTTGGGAACTTGTGCTATCCAAGATTGTGAAGAGATTGGATGGGTGGAAGAAGGCCTATTTGTCTAAAGGGGGACGCCTAACCCTTATTCAGTCGGTCTTGTCTTCTTTACCAATCTACATTTTGTTAGTTTTTAGAATCCCCATAGGGGTGGCAACAAAAATTGAAAAGATTTTGAGAGACTTCTTTTGGGAAGGGTTTTCTAAAGGCCATCATAATCACTTGGTTATGTGGAAACAGGTGCGCAATTCTAAAAAGATAGGTGGCTTGGGTATCGGCAATATAAGGAAAAGAACTGAGGCTTTGTTGGCTAAGTGGCTATGGCGGTTTCCTTTAGAAAAGGACTCTCTTTGGCATAAGCTTATTGCGGGGAAGTACAGATTACAGCCAAACAATTGGGATGCTGGCACGGTCAATAGAGTTACTCATAGATGCCCATCCAGACAGTTTCTTTCAACATGTTAATTGGAAAGTGGGGTCGAGGGAGGTGGTGAGGTTTTGGGAGGATGTTTGGTGTGGGGAAGAAGCTTTGTGTGTCTAAGTTTCCTGCTCTATATAGGCTATCTGCCGTCACAATCTGCCTATTGCAAGCTTTTTTTTTCTACCAACGATCAGGGGGTTAGCAAGAATTAGGTGTGGGACTTTGGATTTCCTAGGAGTTTGACTGTGAGAGAGTTGGGGGAAAGGGTGGAGATGATCTCTATCTTGGAGGGGGTTGTTCTACGGGAGGGTTTGAACGATAGAAGGGTATGATGTAGGGATGAGAGCGATTTGTTCTCAATTATGTCCTATTTTTCATTCTTGATTGATGTTGTTTCTGCCACTCCATTTGTTTGTCACAACAGTATTTGGAAAATTCAGGTCCCTAGAAAAATTCAAATGTTTTGTTGGCTTCTTGTTTTGGATAAGTTGAAATCTCCAAACTGGTGTGTTATGCAAAGCAGATGGGAAGACAGCGAGCCACATGTTCATTCACTGCTCTTTCTCCTCTCGTGTCTAGAATCTGCTGCTCAGGGAATTTGGTCTCCTTTGGGTAATGCCTAGCACCTACAAGGTGTTGATTCTTTGTTCCCTTCCGAACGGGTTCGGTTCTAGAGGCAGAAGGCTATGGAACAAAGCTATTTGGAAACCTTGTGGGGACTTTGTTTAGAGAGAAATCATAGCATTGAAGAGTCATTAGAAGATAGCTAAGTTCTAGGAGACAAAATAAAACATTGGGTACTTTTTCGGACTTAACTGGGAGTTGGGCCCCTTTTTAATAGTCTAACTATTGTTTTCTTTGGCCATATTGAGAAATTCTCTTCCTCTCATTCCGTAACTTCATTTTTTAATCAACACACTTCTCGTCTCTTGTTAAAAAAAGAGTAAAGATGTGAAAGTGCGAAAACTAATATAGAGCAGCAAAGCATGCAACACGCATAGTGAGGAGAAAAATAGCTAGCACAAGATATGACTTTGGTGTAATAAGTACAAGTCATGGCCTTCATAGCATAGGTAGTTTAGAAATGGAGTAAGCCTATGCTTATGACTTGGTTATTACCTATCTCTACCTAGGAAAAGAAACTTTTTTTTTTCCCTCCAAGTGGAGAAAGATCAATCTAGTATTCAAAACTAGATTTAAAGAATTCACATAACTTTTGAAATGGAAAAAAATAAACAAATAAATAAATGATGCTTGAACCAACTAATTATCAGGGGCATGCACATATTGCATGGTTAACATATGTTAAATTTCATTTAAATATACTTAATTTAAGTATTTGTGCAATAATCAAAGCGGAGTTTGCCACGGGTTCCAATTGACACACATTGATCAAGACAATGAACCTTACCTAGCAATCCTTTATTATCCGGGGGTACTACAAAGAAAGACTGGGCTGCAAAGAAGAAAATAGATTGACGTAAAACATAAACCAACAACAAGCTAAAATAATTAGAGACTTCTTTTTAAGCATTAGAACTACCTGACTGAACATTGCCATGAACAAGCTCAACCAATCCTTTAACCGCTTTTGCGCGAATACGTATGGCCTCACCACCTTCACCACTAGATTTAAGTTCATTTTCTCCAAGAATTTCTAAGCATTTATCTGCGGGCATTGTCGAAGTATCATCCTATATAGGGAGAGTTTATCTCCATGAATCCAAAATCACACAAAAACAAAAATGTAACATCTGTGTCGAGATTTTACCTTCCCAAACTCTAAGTAGAGTCCAACAAGTGCTTCCATTGCAGCAACTTCACAAATCCCAGATAGATTCTTCAGTCATTCATCTAAAACCCCAAAAGTAAACAATAAACCAATTAAGCAAAAGGCAAACATTTTTTTTTCTTTTTTACCTCTAACACCAATTGACGATGAGCTTAATTTTTGAACACTCTTGAGTTTTTCGATTGCCTCATCAAAGTTCCCTCTGAAAAAAAAAATCATATTTATATATATATAGGCATTGCTACAGTCTTCTTTTCCACATATATAGAAGTAAAGTATAACACAACCTTTAATTATATTAATGCTGGCGTTAGAAAGGTTTAACACCAAGAAATGTACTTAGCCCATACTATTGATACACCTTTACAATGCGTTGTATAAATATCATATTAGACTTTTCACTCACTTTCGTATGTTAGGAGGAGAAAGTATAGTCGTTTTAGAAGGACCACAATAGACAATCATGAAAATAAGCATTCTTATTTAACCCACAGGATTTCCACCACTTATCAAAACAGTAGGTCTAGTCTAAAAAGTATACTATATACTAAATTGGACCTACTGTTTTGTGAGTAATATGGTTTCTCCTATGGGATTAAAAGGATTTTTCAATAAAAATATATATCAATCTTAAGAAATTGGGATTCTCAAATTTATTTTAATAAAGAAAAAAAAATACGCACACAGAGAGACAGACAACCTTTCAGACAACAATGTAGACATGGCCATGAAGACCAAAGCTCTGGAATCATCACTCTCAGGTGTTTGCTCTAAACACTGCTCAAGCACAAGCATACTTTGTCCGTACGAATCTTCTGCAATCACAAACCAATTATTTTTCTTGATAAAAAAAAAGGGAACTCTAATAAAACGAAAAAAAAAAAGTGGGAAATTTAAAGAGACCTGATTTCTTAGACCTGGCGTGAGAGAGAGCGTAGTTGATCATCTGAAGAGAGACGGGGTTGGTGTTTGAGCCGCTGATTCCGTCGTGGAGAAATCTGGACGGAGGGGATCGCTCGAGAATCGAGTGCCGAAGGTGGGTGGGTCCCAGCTTGGCGGTGCCAGCTACTACTCTTGAAGTCACTGTTCTTGAGAGCTGCTTAGCTGCGGCGTGAATCATCATCCTTCTCTTCATGTTGTTCTTTGTGTTTCTGTGTGGAAAAATGGCTAAACCCTGGCCGACTGGTTCGGTGCGCAAGGATTTTATTCGTGGGAGGGCCGGGCCTGATAGGATAAACATTGGCTAATTAACGGGGTTATTCATTTCAAAACAATTTCAAAACAATAATAATTTGTTGGTGCGCCGGTTTAAAATAATATGATCGAAAGCTTTATGATTTAAATAAGGAATTTTAAACTACATATTTTAAATGTTTGTTTTGAAATGGTATTTAAAATGGTTTGAATTGGTGTTTAAATACAACAATTAGAAGTGTAGTTTAAACAAAAGTGACGTTTGGATGGAAAAAGAATAATTGTGAACCAGATCAGTTAATAATAAAATAATATTATTTTTTATTTATTAAATAATAAAAGATTATTATTAATAAAACTATGTTAATAATTTAATGAAAGAAGAGTGTAATGATTAGATAATATTATTTAATGTTAATTATTAAATATAAATAAATTAATTTAGCAGATAGTTAATATTAAATTAATAATTTAAAAATATATTTTTAATGTATATTAAAAAAAAGTACCTTTTCTTAAAAAAAGTAAAGTAAATGATATTATATATTGATTGACAAATTTTGTAACTCATTAGATTTGCTAGAGAGACAAAAAGGAAAGAGAAAAGATAAACGAGAGAAAACGATTTTGATTTAGGGATGGGTTTAAACGGTGTAAAACTAAGGGGGGTGCAAAGTTTCAAACTTGGTGGTTGGGTCCATTTTAAAACAACAATTTATGCTTTGAACGAGCTCATTAAATGTTCCACTGGTTTAAACAGCCTAGCCCGGTTAAAATGGGCAAAACCCATGCACCTAAGAGTTGCTAAGATGTTTGAAACACAATTGGAACTACAAACTATAGTTTTCGACCAATTTTTGTAACACTATTTTATCTCACTAATAGTGTGATTGGAAAAATGAGCTAAAATCATGCTTAGAACTAATTCTAGTTAAAAATACTATATCATGTGAGAGCTTTAAACTGTAACATTTTTTTGCTTTTTATTATAGCATATGAGAGATTTTTTATTGTTTAAGTTAAAACTTGTGAGTTTTAACTCATTTTACCAAACACCCTAAAAATAAATGTTTGGAAATGTGTTCCAACTACGTGTTTGAACTAAAGTTGGTTTTAAATTCAAATTTTCTGAGAAAAATATTGTAATAATGTTGGTGTAAATCACAAATGGTCTAAACTACATTCCAAAAAATTATTAATTTGAATCAAAAGTTAATTAGAATAACATTCCAAATGTCAGATACTCCACAAGCAACAACTCTACTTCATCATCATCGGCAACTGCTCCAACAAACTCTCCAAGTGGTTTGGCTTCTCTAGCTAATTATGTTGCTTTACTCAACTCTCTAAGCAGTTTGAACGACCCACATAATCCTCCGATTTGATGCAATAGTGTGAGTGTTTGAATTTTGTATTTTGAATTTTGAAGCAAGCTGATGTAAATATCGAAAAACTATTAGCTCCTTTTCCTTGTATCACAGCCTTTGATGTAAACTATTTATAGAGCATTACTTGTAAGAACATTTAATGAATAAGAATTATCAATTAATTCAAAGTTTTATGGTATCAGAGCCTATTCTTTGATCAGCTTGCTCCTCTATTTATTTTTCCATGTTCTACATGGCCCCTCAATCTCCTAATCTCTCTAATTCAGCTGATAGCACTTCTCAGCCTATTGTTGTTGTTCTAGCTAATTCTTCTCAAAACCTAGTCACAATTAATATCATTGCTAAGTTATCGCTTAAACTTATAGCTCTCAACTATTTTTCTTAGAAAGCACAATTCAATGCCTTGTTCTTTGGTCTGGAACTCCTGGGTTATTTGGATGGCTTGTCAAAACCAATGGACAATTTGCCTCCAATCTTGACTACATTCGTTAGCATCATCAAGATTATCTCATTTTGCATGCTATCCTTGCTTCTGTAAGCGAGTATGGTATCCCATTGATCTCCTTTGCAACTTTAAGTCAAGAAGATTGGACTAGTCATTCTTGCCTTTATGCCAAGTGCTCCAATACATGCCATCCCTTGAAACACAAATTGCCTAGGGTTACTCATGGCTCATACTATGTCATTGATTTTCTTGTTGTAATGAAACAGCTTATAGATGAACTCACTGCACTTGATTCTCCACCAAGTGATGTTGATCTCCTCCATTATAGCACTCATGATCTATGCCCATCCTAAAAGGAACTTATGATTGCTTTGAAAACCCGAGATTTTGTCATAATATTTAAAGACCTATTTGATAAGATCATCAATCTTGAAACCTTCCTTCTTCATAATGAGATACAAAAATATTGATCCTATTGCCAACATTGCCAAAACACCTCACCCATCCTCCAAATCTTCCAAGTCTTTGTCTCCTTCTCAAAATTCAGGTCTCTTATCAACACCCTCTTCTTCACCAAAATCATTTAAGCCAAATACATCTCCCCATTAAACTTTCTATTCCAACCTCAACTGAAATCTTGTTGTTTGTCAATTTTGTTAAAAAACACATTCTTGGTGCTCGTAAATGTTTCAAACTTTTTCCTCACCTCCAACCACAATGTCCTTCCACAAATCATGTCACCACCTTCTCTCCTACCTCTAGCCTGTGGATTTTTTACTCTAGTGTATCACATCATGTTATGTAACAAACATCATCTTTTTCTTCATCAACCTTATGAAAGTCTCGATTACATGTAATCATAGATGGTTTAGGTTTAAAAATCACACACACCAATTTTTTGTCCTTTTCTCCATCTTCTACACTTATGTGTTATGTGTTCATTCTAGTAAACAAAATAATGTTAATTTTTAATTTGTCACTCTAATCATGCTTTTATTGAATTTTTTCCTTCATATTTTGTTGTTAAGGACTTGCAAACAAGGCCACCTTTCTTCATGAAAAGAATAGGCCTGATCTCTTTGAGTGGCCAAGCTCCAGGTGTGCAAGTTTGGTTTTCGCTTTAGCTTTCTTTACCGGTGTGACTACTAACGCTTCCCCAGTTGTTTAGCATGGGCGCCTAGGTCATCCTTTGTTTGCAACAATTAAGTTTCTTATTAATTCTTGATTATTGTCTCTAACGTCTTCTCTTTCCTCTGTTTTTTTTTTTTTTTTTGTTAATCATGTTTATGTAATAAAAGCTAACATCTTCTGTTTGGTGAGTCGATTTTAAAAAGTCATGGACCTCTTGAATTGTTTTTCACTAATATTTGGGGACCTTCTCCAGTATAATCTATTGAACGTTTTAATTATTACATAAATTTTGTTGATAGATTCTTGAGGCTCCTTACCAAGGTATCTTTTCTTCTTTCTTTCTTTTTTTTTTTATACAGATATTTCTTCTAGCCATTATGGCCGATTTTATCTTGTCTACCACCATGTTTTCTTCCTTTTCTTCTTCTTTAAATGATGAAACCCATTTAAAGCCTCCTTTTTTTTATCACCTTTGTTTTAGCCAGACCAAAGAGAGGGAAAGATAGAGAGAAAGAGAAAGGTTTCAAGATTTTCTTCTCTAATAAATTTCTCTCTTTTTCCCTTTTTATGTTTTCGGATTTCTTTTAACACCATACATTTTCCATTCCCCTTCTTCTAAGGCCTAGTGAAACCAATTCAAGCACTGATTGTTCAGCTCTCCCCCTTATTTTTGAATTTATTGAACCTATTTGGTGTTTTCATCATTTTTTGTTGTTGTTATTGTTTTGCCTCAAGTGCAAGTGATGCAGCATAATTATATTAGTTCCCTATTAGATTATTATTCTACTTTCCCATTTCTTTTCTACTTTCCTAGTTTCCTAGTTTTTTGTTTCTACTTTTGCATTACAAACTCTATATAAAGGTTTGATTGTAGTTGTTTTGGATGACCATTAATCAATAATCAGATTTATTCATAATTTTTAAATTTTGTGTGTTTGTTCTTGAGTTTTCTTTCCTGTTTCATTTTGAAAACACTTCCCCTGCGCCAAATTTTTTACCTCGATCCGATGGCCAAAGACTGTTCTAGTGGGCAACAACCCATTAATAATGAACGACGGCTCGAAAACCTCGAACAACGAGTTGAGGGAATGGACAAAACACTTCAAGATGTACAGCAGACTCTTGATGCTCTCGTCCTTGAAGTCAGACACAATACTGGGGCTCCACAACAGGCGGACGATCTGCTGGCATACAGTACTTTTGATTTAGATGATGATCTGGTGGAAGATGTTCGACAACCTTTAGATCTAGGCAAACCTAAGCTCAATCTGCAACGGGCTATGGCGTCTGGCGACAATCAACGACGGGCTTGAGACAGACTAGAGCTCTAACATGATCACAACAGCAGCGGAGAGATTCGGCTAGGCCCAGGTCCCACGATACACGTGTGAGCTCCTCTTTTCGATCCAATGCTACCCAATGTCTAGATGCACGTCGGTCGCATGAGATCGACTATAAAACCTGCAAGCGTTTAGCATGAATCAACCCCATTATGAGCTTCCTAACCTCAATCTCCTTCCACCATATGCGCGATTTTATCGGAGGCGCTGACTCGAGTTTGATCATGCTGACGACGGGGATGACCGGCGGAGAGGCCACGACGGACGGCCAAAAAAAAACACCGACGACGCTGCTTGTCTTGGCGCTAGAGCTCATCCCAGAGGTATTCATGGCTTGGGTGCTTGTGGAAACTACCAAAAAGTGCTGACCTTGGTGTTTGTAGGGGACTTACAAAACGTGATGGCTTAGATGATTATCATGGGCTTGACCCACATGAATTTTTTAGGCAAGATAGAGATCTTCACTACCAACAACGATGAAATCCCCAACAAAGACGGCAACAAATTTTGGATTATTCATCTAGTGAGGAAGATGATTTTCAAGACTATCGTACTGAATGCCCAACAAATAATAAAGGCCAAAATACACGTGAGTTCAAAATGAAGATGGATGTGCCAACCTTGATGGCAAATTAAACATTGAAGATTTTCTTGAATGGGTCCACAACGTTGAAAATTTCTTTGATTATCTCAATATTTTAAAAGACAATCAAGTGAAATCGGTTGCTTATAAATTAAAAGGCAAAGCATCAGCATGGTGGCATTAATTGCAATTTAATCACCAACGATAAGGCAAAGCTTGAGTACGTATGTGGCCCAAGATGAAACGGTTGTTACAACAACGATTTCTACCTCTAAATTATGAAAACCAACAATATCAGAATTGTCGACAAGCCAATTGTAGTGTGAACGAGTACACAGAAGAGTTTTATCGGTTAAATGCTTGCGTTCATTTGCCCGAGACAAAAAACCAACTAGTTGCTCGATACATCGGTGGATTAAATTTGGCTATTCAAGATCAAATGGCTCTGCAAGAAGTGTGGACTATAACAGATGTAGTTAATTTGGCCATGAAGGTGGAGACTCAAATCAACCGGTCTGCACTACGACCCTAGAGTAATTTTTGTCAACAAAATCAAGAGACTCTACCTCTTCAAAGAAGAACAACGACTTCCAACAACAGTGATTATGGGACTAAGGATGTTAATTCATCTCAAAATTAGAACTTCAATTTCTAATCTTTCTAACACTCAAGGTCGAAATCCACCACAACAACATTCGAATACTGATCCCTAGGCATGTCCCAACCTTTGAAAATGTTTCCATTGTAATCAAACAGGCCATCTTTCAAATAATTGTTTGAATAGGCACTCAGTTTATTTTGCAAAAGGCAACAGTGAAAATGAAGAGTAGAACTTTGAAGAAGATATTTATGAAGGCAGTGAAATCACAGAAGGAGATGAAGGAGAAGAAGTGGCTTGTATCATCCAAGGCCATCTATTAGCTCCAAAGAAACCAGATGATTCTCAAAGACATAAAATTTTCCAGACTTGATGCACAATTCAAAACAAAGTGTGCAACGTGATTATCGATAGTGGCAGCAGTGAAAACGTAGTCTTTAAAGCTTTGGTGAAGTCACCAAACTTGAAGACTGAGAAGCATCCATCTCCATACAAAATTGCATGGATTAAAAAAGTCCCGAAAGTTTAGGTACATGAAGTTTGCAAGATTCCTTTATCAATTGGAAAATATTACAAAAATGAGATCGATTATGGTGTTGTAGACATGGATGCTTGCCATATTCTATTGGGACGACCTTGGCACTATGATGTTGATGCTACTTATAAAGGATGTGACAACACTTTTGTTTTTTGGTGGTTTGGAAAGAAAATTACTTTGGTACCACCAACGTAAGCGACTATAAACAAACTCATTATCAAGGAAGACAAATCACTTTTCACCAACATAGTAGGTTCAAGCTTTTGTTAGAAAGTTAAGGAGTCGAGTTTGATTGTAGCATTGGTGGTTAAAGGACAAACTAGCACTGATGTTGAGATTCCTTCCCAAGTATAAGAGGTGCTCACTGACTTTTTTTCTTTATATCCGATTGAACTACCTAATGAGTTACGGAAACATTCAACATTATATCGACTTAGTACTCAAGGCTAGCTTACCAAATTTGCCTCACTACCATATGAGCCCCACTGAACTTGAAGAGCTACAGAGACAAGTCAATGATTTACTTGATAAAGGCTTGATTTGAGAAAGTATGAGTCCCTATGCCGTCCCAACATTACTAACTTCAAAGAAGGATAGAAGTTATAGAATGTGTGTCCACAGTCGTGCTATTAATAAAATCACAATCAAATATTGATTTCCTATTCCTTATCTCAATGACATATTGGATAGATTAGAAGGAGCGGTGGTGTTCACGAAGCTTGATTTGCGAAGTGGATATCACCAGATTTGCATTCGACCTAAAGATGAATGAAAGACTGCTTTCAAAACAAAGGATGGCCTTTATGAGTGGTTGGTTATGCCATTTGGGCTTTCAAATGCCCCTAGTACTTTTATGCGACTAATGACCTAAGTCTTGCAACCATTTATTGGCAAATTCATGGTCATTTACTTTGATTACATCCTAATCTATAGCCAAAGTATAGAGGAGCATCTACGGCATCTCCGAGACATTCTTCAAGCTCTACAAGATAATAAATTGTATATCAACCTAAAAAAATATGGTTTTATGTCTAATCATCTATTGTTCCTTGGTTTTGTTGTTGAAAAAGATAGAATACAGGTTGATGAGGCAAAAGTGGAAGCAATTTGAGAGTGGCCAGTTCCAAAAACTATAAGAGAAGTGCAAAGTTTCCATGGATTAGCAACTTTCTATCGACATTTTATTCGAGGCTTTAGCATGATTATGGCACCCATCACAGATTGTTTACAAAAAGGAAAATTTCGATGGGAAAAGGAACAAGAAGATAGCTTTGCCCTTATAAAGGAGAAATTATGTTCGGCACCAATTTTGGCCCTACCTAATTTTTGAGAAGATATTTGAAGTTGTATGTGATACATCTGCTCTAGGACTTGGGGCTATGTTATCTTAAAAAGGACGTCCAGCCGAAATTTTTAGTGAGAAAGGTAGTGAGTCACGACAAAAATGGACAACTTATGAGCTAAAATTCTACATTGTTATTTGAGCTTTAAAGCATTGGGAACAGTATTTAATTTAACTGGAGTTTGTTTTGTTTACCGATCATCAAGCTTTAAAGTTCATCAATTTGTAGAAATCAATAAATTGAATGCATGCTCGATGGATTACATTTCTCCAAAAGTTCACTTTCGTTATCAAGCATACATCTGGCCAAACTAACAAGGCAGCCGATGCATTAAGATGATGTGCTTCTTTACTTGCTTTAGTTAGTATGCAAATAGGTGGCCTTGATTCCTTACGTGACACATATACGGATGATGAGGACTTCAGTGCTATATGGTAGCGTTGTAGCAATAAGGAGTTTGTTCCTAATGTTCTTATACAGGATGGAGTTTTATTTTGAGGTTCTCAGCTATACATTCCACGTTCGTCCTTACATGAGCATTTGATATGGAAGTTGCATGCTGGAGGTCTTGGTGGACACGTTAGTCAAGATATGACAATCAGCTTAGTGGAGGAATGATTTTATTGGCCTCAATTAAAGCGTAATGTTGGATGTTTTGTACAACGATGTCCAATATGCCAAAAAGCTAAAGATCAAGCTCAGAATACAGGTCTTTACACCTCTTTGCCTATTCTCGAAACAATTTGGCAAGATCTAACTATGGATTTTGTTCTTGGCCTTCCAAGGACTTAGTGCGGGGTTGATTCGATAATGGTGGTAGTAGATTGATTTTCAAAGATGGTACACTTCCTGCCGTGTAAGAAGACTTCAACACTACTTATTTTGCTAACTTATTTTTTAGAGAAGTTGTTTGTTTGCATGGTGTTCCTTATTCAATCACTTCTGGTAGGATGTCAAATTCCTCAGTTATTTTTGGAAGACATTATGGAAACTATTCAATACTTCTTTGAAGTATAGTAGCACAAGTCATCCCCAAACTGATGGGCAAACTGAGGTAGCTAATTGAACACTTGATAATATCATTCGTTCTACTTGTGGAGATAAGCCGAAGGAATGGAATGCTACACTTCCATAGATTGAGTTTGGTTTCAATAGTATGCACAATCGCTCGACCAAGAAGACTCCTTTTGAAGTTGTTATACTAGTGCTCCATGACATACAATGGATTTGATTCAACTTCCTAATGCCACTGATGTTAATCCGAATGCCAAAGAATTTGCAAAAAGAGTTCAACAAATTCATCAAGAAGTTAAGAAAAAACCTTGAGGAAGTTAATTTACATTATTAATCTACCGTAGATAAGCATAGGCTAGAAAAAATCTTTCAAGAGGGCGACTTAGTCATGGTACATTTGCAAAGAATCGTTTTCCAGCAGGCACTTACCATAAACTAAAAAACAAGAAAATTGGACCTTTTCAAATTTTGAAGAAAATTGGAGATAATGCTTATAAAATATATCTTTCTCTTGATATGAATATCTCTAACACACTCAACATTGCTGACATTTTTGAGTACTACCCTCTAGATAAGTTTTTTTTGCAGCCACAAAACTCAAGAACGAGTTTTCTTCAAGATGAGGGGCTTGATGCAGCATAATTAGATTAGCTTCTTATTTTGATTATTATTCTACTTTCCTATTTCTTTTCTAGTTTCCTAGTTTCTCGTTTCTCTTTTTGTATTACAACTCTATATAAAGGTTGATTGTAATTGTTTTGGATGACCATTAATCAATAATCAAATTTATTCATAATTTTTAAACTTTGTGTGCTTGTTCTTGATTTTTCTTTCCCTGTTTTGTTTTGAAAACACTTTCGCTGCACCAGCAATAAAGGAAGAAAGTGGAATAGGAAGCATCATGGAAGAT
Organism: Artocarpus hirsutus; assembly: GCA_946598075.1. Taxonomy (NCBI): domain Eukaryota; kingdom Viridiplantae; phylum Streptophyta; class Magnoliopsida; order Rosales; family Moraceae; genus Artocarpus; species Artocarpus hirsutus. Next base: position 37,069 of record CAMOHE010053887.1, read on the forward strand.
GGACTACCTGGCTTTAAACCTTCTTGCATGAGATATAATAATAATAATAATTATTATTATTATTATTATTATAATAATAATTATTATTATTATTATTATTATTATTATATATTGTCGGTGTTCTTGCTCTGGGAAATGTTTTCATTAGCTGTTTGATTTTTTTTTAGCATTGAAAATTGCTACTCTTAAGCTTTTCTCGCCTCTCCCATGGTGGGTTCTTGGTGGATTTTTGTTTGCAACTAGCTAAAAATGTTGCTCATTCATTTTCCTTTGCCTTTCTCTTTTGCTATTTGTTGTTATTATTATTTTTTTTTGATTCGAGTGCTTTGGAAGAGAAAAATGCTTGTTCACATTCAAGAAGGTTCCAATGTTGAAACTGATCAAAGTTTCGACAATCGTCGTGATGGGCCGAGTTGAGTCGTTTTGACATGGTAGACTTTGTGGTCGTCAGCTATTTATCCACAAGGGGCATCCCTTGGTGTAACAGCCACTTTAAGCATGGTGGATCCGTCAGCTCCTTTAGATGCTAGCGGAGGTGGATCAACAATACAATGAAGGTCAAAAGAATGAGGTGATCACTTGTTTAATTTGCTCAAAGGAAACTTCCCGTCAATCTTAAATTTAATTAGACTTGTTGAGGATTCAACCCGAGTATGAAATTCCCAAAGCAGTGAAACTCGAGCTTCCTGGTCCTAATGAGTAAGCCGATCCTAAAATCGATGGATGTGTGTATGTATGAGGTTTACTTCACAAGTGGGTTGTATTTACTGGTTCTGAAATTGATTTCTGAAGTCATGGCTTTCCATGAGCCAAGGATATCACAATTAATGCCCAATTTTATGCGCTTGTTTTTTGTTTCTCTATTGTAATCTTTTCTGAGGAGGTTGGGGTCAGCTTCACAAATATAGATTTCATTAACATTCACTATGCAAAACCAAATCCCAACGATAGAGAGCCCACATCTCCTTCATAAGTTGGCAAAAATGACAAGTGGTTTCTGATTTTTAAAATGCTGATAGGAAATGGCAAGGCTCATACTTCTCTTTGTTGATATATGAAGAGTTGATTGCCTTCTCCTCCTTGACTCGACCTTTTCCTCATGTTTGAGGAACTTTAGGTAAGCAAACGCTTAACTTTTGTGTTTTAGAGCTCTGTTTTTACTAATTTTTTACATCATCATCTATTTGCAAATCCCGACTATAAATTTACATTGCTCAAAGGAAAGGCTTTTAAATGCAAAGTTCATTGCATCCGACTGCTTCTTGTTAGGACTTGGGACGAGATCTCGACTCTAGAGCAATTTAGAGCTTCATTGATTTGGCACAACTACCAAAGGTCCAGACAGATATCTCTATTCGATTACCTAAGTGGTTTGATTGGTCATTTATAATTTAAGCCATATTGCATCGGATGTTTCACTCGTCGATTTTGTTTGATCCCTTGATTGACACATAGGCTTCGATCATAGAGCAACCGTTGTCAACCATGAATGTCAAAGTTCTTGCTCCTGATGAAGTCGTAAGGCAAAAGTTGGCTGAAAATAAGATGACACATAAAGCGTGGAAAAAATCTAAGTTAGACAAACCCTCTAGGAGGGTCCCTCCAAAACCTTTATCAACACGAGTGGCAGTCAAGCCCTCATTGAAGTGAGTGACGATTGAGCCCTTAAAAGGATAAGAAACCTTCCAATGCTCCAAACCTTCTAAAAAGAGGAAAGAAATGTTAGAAATAGATAAAGAAGACAACTTTATTCTTTAAGTGCCTCATTCCAGTAGCATTCTTGAAGATTGAAATATGGCAATTGCTGCTTTTCGTGGGCTCGTTTTAGCCATTGATGAATTAGCCCTAATTTACAAATCCATTAGGGCCTTGTATGAGGAGTGAGCCATTAGAAATGCTCCAGTAATAATCGATCCTTAACCTTGTTGTTGATAAAAGTGTATTTTGTTTTATATTCATCATCGCTTGCCTCTTGATCAATGACTAACCAACTTACATAATGGAAATTTTGCAGGTGACACAGATCATCAATATGTTGAAGGCTCAAGCTGAAAGGAAGCTTAAAAGTTTCAAGGACATAGATCATGAAGTCATTGATCAAAGAGACAACAAGATTTTACTAAAAGTGCAGGCTCTCAAAGAGAAAAAAAAAAACAAAAGAGGAAAGAAATTCATATAGCAAGCACATTTGCAAACTTGAAGGGGACCTTCATGCTAAGTCTAGCCTAGTGGACAAGCTAAAGCAAACTATGTTGAGGAATGAGTCAAAGATTAAGAAACTCAAAGACGGCCTTGAGCAAAAGATTGTCAATACGTGCCTTAAGACTTATTATGATCTTTTTGTGCAATGCAAAAACAAGAAAGACAGCTCGTGGGAGATCGATCAAGTCATCCATGAGTATGAAGAATTGGGTGTAAGTAGGATCACTTGTATAACTTTCCATTGATCATTAAGTATCTCGCACGTTGGGTCCTAATCTTCCAGGTTAACTGTTTGTCATCGAGCAACATTCCCTTCTTAAAATATGTGAGGAGTAGTGATCATCAATCCTCCTTTGGATCAATTGAAGTTGACTCCTCAAAGCTCTCATATGTGCTTAGCTTGTCTAAATACTCCATTGGAATCATTCTTTTCATGTTAACCTCTACAGTGACCCCAGGTTTGCTAATGCGTTAGTCGTTGAGTGAGCTTCCATGGGCACTTGCTCAACAATGCACTCTTCAAATTCCTCTACTAATTTCCGTACTAATTCCAAGTATTTTTACATCTTTACATTCTTTGCTTCATATTTGTCATTGACTTGATTCACAATCAATTAAGAATCGCTTGACATGTTTATCTTTTTGGCTGACATGGCCCTCGCAAGCTGTAGGTATGCTATGATGGCTTTATATTCATCTTTATTGTTCGTTGCCTTGAAGCCTAGCCTAAATGATTGCTCTATAACATCGCTAATCGGCAAAATCAATGGTATGCTAACCTTGCTTTCTCTGGCATTCTACAATTTGTCTACCATCAAGGATCACCTTTCTTCCATTTACTAGTTCTCTTCCTTTTTGGCTTTCAGGGTAAGTTTTGCTACGAAGTTAGCCAAGATTTGGCATTTCAAAGTCGTTCTTAATCTATATTTAATGTCAAATTTGCTTAATTCGATCGCCCATTTAGTCAATCTTTACTATAGATCAGGCTATGTAATATCATGCAAGCGAATATGCAATCATCACTATAGTTAGTGACTCTAGAAATAGGGCCTAAGCTTTCTTACTGCACTTAGGAACAAAAGTGCTAGCTTTTGCACAACCGGATGCCTCGTCTCCGCATCGAGCAAAGTCTTGCTCGCGTAAAATGCAGGACATTGAATCGATCCATATTCTTTACAATCCTAGAACTAATGATCGTATTGGATGCAACAAGGTAAATGAACAAGGGCTTGTTACCTATTGGTTTGACAAGTATTTAAGGGGTCATCAAGTATTGCTTTAGTTTGTTGAATGCTCACTCGCAAGCTTCATCCATTCAAACGTCTTTTTCTCTTTCAAAAGTTTTGAAGAAGGGAAGATATTTGTTTGAAGATCTTGAAATAAATTTACTTAATGTAGCAATCCTTCCTATCAACCTTTGGATATCGCATTTACTATTTAGGGATAGAAGGTTTTAAAAGGCTCGAATCTTTTTAGGGTTTGCTTCAATGCCCCTTTTGGTTATTAGATAGCCAAGAAACATCCCAAACAATACACCAAAGGAACACTTTGCAAGATTCAACTGTATGTTATATTTCCAGAGCGTTATGAAAAAAATCCTCAAGGTGTTGAATGTGATCTTGTGTTCGTAGTGACTTTACAAGCATATTGTCAATGTACACTTCCATCATCTTCCCTAATTAGTCTTCAAAGATTAAGTTTACAAGCGTCTGGTATGTCGCTTTTGTATTATTTAACCAAAAAGGCATCATCTTTTAACACCATAGCCCTCACTCGGTTATAAACGTGGTCTTTTCTTGGTCTTCTGGATGCATCAAGATCTTATTGTACCCTAAGAATGCATCCATGAAAGATAAGAACTGGTGTCTCCTAGCGGCATCGGTAAGTCGGTCAATGTATGGGAGTGAGAACTTATCCTTCAGACATGCTTTGTTAAGATTCATGAAATCTATGCAAACACTTTACTTCTCATTTTTGTTGTGAAGGATGATAACATAAGCAAGCCATTATGGGCATTAAATTGGTTGAATAAATCCTATTTCAAGCAATCTTCTAATTTCCTCGTCAATCATCTAGTTCCGCTCGAAGTAGAGCTTCCTCCTTTTTTGCCTCATAGGTCTGTTGTTCGGGTCCACGTTTAGCCTATGCATAATAATTTTCGAGTCGATCCTTGGTATGTTTGCAAATGACCAAGTAAAACAATTGTTGTTCTAGGTCAAAAAGCATATTAGTTCACTCCGTAACTTAGGGCTAAGGCTTGTTTCTATGTTGATGGTTTGTCGAGGGTTGCTATTGCTAATATATATCTCCTCCAAATCCTTTTCATTAGGTTCTTAGATCCCGTTGCCTAACTAGATGTTTTGTAATTGCTATAACTAGGCTTAATGTTTCGCCTTCATTGTTGTCATGTAGCGACTTGAGGTGCTTTTTTGACTTCCTCGAATCTTAGGGATCCCTTGCTTCGTCGAGAATTAAGTGCACCAATTTATAGAATGGATCTAGGGTCTTACTAGGATCACGTTGTAAGCTGAAGGGCAATCCATCATTGTGAAATTTGTCATCTTATTTTCTCTTACAACATAAACTGGCAAAGTGCTCCTTCCAAGTGCGGGTGTAGACTCTTCGTTGAACCCCACAAGTTCAATGTTTGTGCTTTTAATCTCTAATTTGTCAAGCTCCATATCCCTCAAGGCTGGGAGAAAAAGAATGTTGGTTGTGCTACTATTGTTGATGAGGATTCGTCCGACTTCACAAGTTGCTATATTGAGGGTAAGTATGAACACATTGTCATGTGACCTACTTAGCTTGGTGGCTTCGAAACCTTGAAAAGTGATCGTGTGCTTTCTCCATCTCTTGGTAACACAAACATAATAGAAAAATTGATTGATCTTTGGTGTACTTTCATTGTTGAGATTGACTTGCCATATGGGGTCGATTTGCAAAATGTTGTTGTAACTGCCTTTTGAATAAGTGAAGGTAATGAGGTTCGTTTGACTATCCTAACATTCCTTCATTCATTCTTTTTAGCATCTAGCTCGTATACCTTTCTCCGATGATCTCTCGAGAACTCGTGCAAGTGTCCTTTCTTCAAAAGGTTGATGATCTTATAACAAAGGGCTTTGCAATCTACTGTCAGGTGGTCGGAGTCTTTATGGAACTTGCAATACTTCAATGTTTCTCTTGGTGGGTTTGGTGGAATTTGTTTGACCAATTGACATAATCTTTGTCCTTTAAATGCATCGTCAATTTGCTAGCATTTATACTCAAAGCATATTTTCATGGGGAGAGTGGGCATTTGCTCTCTTGTTGCCTTTGATCGCTTCTCAACTCCTATCTCCTTGGTGGTTTGCTTCTCTCGTGTTGCTTTGAGCAATTTCTATGGTGTTGCTCTAGTGATCAAGCCATCTCCCTTTTGACATGCTCATCCTCCTCTTCGAGGTCAATGAAACCTCAAGCTCTTGCAAGAGCATCTCGTATCGACTAGGGGTAATTGGAATAGATGTTGTCCTTGAACTTCGACTTATTAAACCACCCCTTTTTCAGTGCCTCTCTTGCAGTTCCGTCATCTAAGCGTGAGATATCTGACAACGCTTTGCTAAACCTTTTTATATAGGCTCGAAACGGCTTTCCAAGACTTTGGACAACATTCCATAATTCTTTTGTCGTCTTCCCAGTCTACAAGTGAACTAAATAGTTCTTCATGATGACTTTGTTTAAATCATGGAATGAATTAATCGAGCTCATTAGGAGGTTCGAAAACCATTTGAGTGCCAGCCCTTTGAGACTTTGAGCGAAAAACTTGCACGTCATCTCATCGAGTATCTCCATAAGAATGTTCATTGAACTCAACACCTGCATGTACTGCAACATGTGGTCATGAGGATTGGACCATCCATCAAACTTTGAAAAGAAGAGATTCTCATACTTTAGGCAAGCGGAGTTTCCCGTTCTTGTTTCACTAAATATTCAATATCAGGGGTACTGCTTGTTACTCGGTGAATCTGAGAGTTCATTTCCTCTCGTAGGGCATTCATCTGCTCCTCCATGGCTTCTTACATTCTTTCCTTTAAGACTTGTAGGCCCTGGAATTAATGGCTTCTCATCTACCTTAGTTTTGCTCCTGGTTTTTTCCTTCACCTGAAGTGTCTAACAATTGCATCGTGCGAATGGGGCTTCAGGCTCTATTTGCTCGTCTTGCATTCTGAGTTGCTCTAGACGTCTACAGAGTGGCCGCATAAAGGTTGGGCTGCTGCCAGTCCTCAGACGTAGCGACCGGGACCGACATAGGGATAGTAGTAGTAAGGCATATAGTAAGTTTGTTGTTGGGAGAGCATCAATATCCAGCCCCGTAAAGCTTCATTTTCACCAGTGAGCTAGTCAGTCGTTCGCCGTATTGCAATATAACTTCCTCAAGCAACCTCTTTAGACTATAAACTCCAGAACGAGGGGAGGCCGAGTTCTCATTATGATGACCCTACTCCCACTTTTTGCTGCAAAAATCGTCTCTAGTGTCTATCATTGTCCACGATAAAGAGATTCTCTTCAAAACAGTCGGAAGGCCCATCGATGGGTGCCAAATTGTGGATGCTAGGATCTATAGAATTAAACAATCATCGAAATTAACACAACAAAAGAAATATTGGACATGATAAAGATTGAGGCCGCTGACCATTGTGGTCATCTCTTTACCATAGAGCGATTGACTTATAGTAATGGTAAAATTAAGATTAAAAGCAAAATAAACGAACGAAACGTAAAAAAGCGACTTAGATAAAAGCAAGAAAATAAAGAACATCAGACCAAAAAATATAGTAGTTCATCCCAAGAATTGGGCAACATCAACCGAGTTTGTTGTATTAAGCTTTTGTGAATAGTATACCAAATTTGTCCGTTCGCTTCCTCGTCTTCTATTTCACTTCTTTATATGCAAACTCCCGGCTAGATCCTTTTTCTCTCTTTTTTCTTCAGCCCTCTTCTTTGTCTATTCTTTACATATTTATATCTCTCGCGGGGTGGTGTATTCTATGGTTGTCCCATGCTCCCAACAAAATAGATGGTTTTTTCCCACTTCATTTATCCCCACATGGCCTAATCTTTAACTCCCTTCTAGACCACATCTAGATATGGTGTGTATATAGCATGAATTGCATGTTGCATTAAAACATGTGCTTTGGGCTTTGACCTGTTAGTCCTGGCTTCTTTTTGTTGGGCTGGTGCTTTGGTTTTATGCTCCCAGATTTTCTTGTTTGGATTTCTTAGGATTAATAATTTACTCGGTGAGTTACATGTTTTGGGTTGATTAATTCCTATCATTTTTTGTGATAACATTGGCGCAATTTTAGCTTCTTGTTTTGCTCACGGATGAAGCACATCTCTAATTAATGTTCATTTTGTACGAGATCATGTGGCTTTGCGGTTTCTTCACCGTTTGTCATATTTCCTCCAAAGACCAGCTCGTGGACACTCTCTCAAAGCCTTTAACATTTAGTTTATTCCATCAATTCCGCTCCAAGATTGGTATCTCTAATAGAAAAACCATCTTGTGGGGGCTTGTTAGAGACTCCACGTGCACTAATTTTGCTCCTTCATCTTTGGCAACTCCTGCAACAAACTCTCCAACTAATTTTTGTTATAATTTTATCTCACTAAATAAATTGTTTGAACTACAAACAACTGGACCACAATAGGAACTACCAACAAATTTGCACTAAAGTTGGTTTGAAATTCAAATTTCATTAAAAAATATACTGTAGTAAAGTTAATGTAAACCACAACTTTATGGTTTAAACTACTTTCCCAAAGCGGCCACTAACTCATAGAGTATTTGGGAATATAGTTAGAATCATAAGTTAAAAACAAAACATTATAGCATATGAAAGCTTTACATTGTAATAAATTTTTGCTTTACACTATAGCATGTAAAAGCTTTATATTATAACAATTGAAATTTATTAGTTCTAACTAGGTTACCAAATGAAGCCTTGAATCAAAAGTTAATTAGAATAACATTCCAAATATAAAAGACTCCACATGTAACAACTCTGCTCCTTCGTCTTGGGACAACAGCTGCACCAAACTCTCCATGTGGTTTGGCTTCTCCAACTATTTCTATTGCTTCATTCAACTCTCCAAGCAGTTTGAACGGCCCACATAATCCTCCAATATAAGGCAATAGTGTTTAGGTTTGAATTTTATATTTTGAATTTTGAAGCAAGCCGATGTAAAAGCTGAATAACTCTCAGCTTCTTTTCCTTGTATCTAATGTATATTATTTATAAAGCATTATTTATAAGAATATTTAATGAATAAGAATTATTAATTTATTCAAAGTTTTATGGTATCAAAGCCTGTTCTTTAACGAGCTAGCTCCTCTATTTTTTTCCCTCGTTCCACATGGCCTCTCAATCCACTAATAGCACTTCTTAGCCTATTGTTGCTTTCTAGCCAATTCTTCTCAAAACATAGTCATGATTAATATCATTGCTTAGTTACTGTGTAAACTTATAGCTATCAACTATTTTTCTTGAAAAGCACAATTTAATGCCTCGTTCTTTGGTCTGGATCTTCTGGTTTATTTGGATGGCTCATATTTTTGTCCTTTAATCATCACAACCAATAGACAATCAACCTCTAATCCCGACTACATTCGTTGGCGTCGTCAAGATCATCTTATTTTGCATGCTATCCTTTGCTTCCATAAGCGAGTCTGTTATCCCACTAATCTCCACTGGGACATCAAGTCAAGAAGCTTGGACTCATCTTTCTCGCCTCTATGCCAAGTGCTTCAATACACGCCATCCATTTGAAACATAAATTTTCTAGGGTTACTCATGTCTCATCCTTTGTCATTGATTTTCTCGTTGCAATCAAGCGGCTTGTAGATAAACTCATAGCACTTGGTTGTCCACCCAGTGATGCCGATCTCCTCCTCTGTAGCACTCGTGATCTCTATCTGGCCTACAAGGAACTCATCATCACTTTGAAAACTTGAGATTTTGTCATACTATTTAAAGAATTGTTTGATAAGTTCATCGATCATAAAACCTTCCTTCTTCACAATGAGACACAAATATTGATCTTCCACTCCTTACTGCCAACCTTGCCAAAGCACCTCACCCATCTTCCATTCCAAGTATTTGTCTCTTTCTCCAAATTATGGTCTTTTACCAACACCCTCTTCTTCACCAAAACTATTTAAACCAAATACATCTCACCATCAATCTTTCAATTCCAACCTTAACCAAAATCTTGTTGTTTGTCAATTTCATGAAAAATGCATTCATGATACTCCTAAATGTTTCAAACTTTATCCTCACCTCTAACCACAACGTCCTTTCACAAATCATGTCACCACCTTCTCTAGTCTGTGGATTTTTGAATCTAGTGCATCACATCATGTTATGTCACAAATGCCTAATCTCTCTTCATCAACCTTATGAGGGTCCTAATGACATTGTAATTGGAGATGGTTCAGGTTTAAAAATCACACAGGTAGGTTCTATGTCCTTTTTCTCCCTCTTTTACACTTTTTAATGTGTTATGTGTTTCTTCTATTTAAAAAATTCTTATTTTAGTTTCTAAAGTTGTCACTCTAATCATGGCCTCTGTTGAATTTTTTCCTTCATATTTTATTGGTAAGGATTTACGAATAGGGTCATCTTTACTTCGTGTAGAGAATAGGCATGATCTCTATGAATGACCAACCACCAAGCGTACAAGTGCAGTTTTCGCTACAGCTTTCTCTGCCGGTGTGACTAGTAGCGCTTCCCCAATTGTTTGGCATCGGCGCCTAGGTCATCTTTCATTTGCAACAATTAAGTTTCTTATCAATTTTGGTTTATTGTCTCTATCATCTTATCTTTCCTTTGATTTTTTTTTTTTTTTTTTTGAAAATCATGTTTATCTAATAAAAGCCAATGTCTTCCGTTTGTTAAGTCAAGTCTAGAAAGTCATAGACCACTTGAATTGGTTTACACTTATGTTTGGGGACCTTCTTCAGTAGAATCTATCGATTGTTTTAATTATTATGTAATTTTTGTTGATAATTGTACCAAGTATATTTAGCTTTGTCCTTTGCGTTTGAAATCCTATTGCGTACTAATTTTTATCAATATAAAACGGTAGTTGAAAAATATTTTAGTCGTTCCATTATTTCCATCTGTTTAGACGGTAGTGTTGAATACGTTGTGCTTAAAACTTTTTAAGCACTATGGGTATTCCATATCTAAAAACAACTCCACACCTACCTCAACACAAAGAGCCCGAAACGACAACACAAACTCATAGTAAAGACTGGTTTAGCTCCTCTTCATCAAACAAAAATTTCTCTAAAATATTGGACGTTTGCGTTTTAAAAGGCCTTTTCTCATCAATCATCTTCCCACTCTCATTCTTAATTTTTTCTCTCCTTATGCAGAATTATTTAACGAGAGTCCAAATTATTATAAACTAAAGGTTTGTGGATGCTTAGGTTTTCCTTGGTTAAACCATAAGTTAATCACAAACTAAAGCCAAAATCTTTTCCTTGTCTTTTTCTTGGTTGTTCTCTTCAGTGAAGTGCTTTTCTTTGCTTGGATATTGACACACACAAGATTTATACATCAAGATATGTTAGATTAATTAAAACAAAATTGGTTTTTTTTTTTTTTCAAAAACTCTTCTTTACGTGTTTCAAACTTCTCATACAATGAATAGATTATATCTTGTTCTAATTTACCAAATAAAACAACTTGTGCTTCATTCACATCACAAGGACCTGCGTCTATGCCTGTTGCTGCTATACATTCCCCAGACTTGGAAGTTCATGTTGCTCCCTTACATGCTTCGCCTCTACCATCAATAGTCTTATCTCCACTTGTGTCACTCAAGCCCTAAAATATGTCGATGGTCGCAAATGGGTGTTTTAAATCAAGCACAATCCTGACGGCTCCATCTCCAAGCACAAAGCTCGCTTTGTTACGAAAGGTTTTATTGTTTGGATTACTTTGGATTAATATTTACTCAGTGAGTTACATCTTTCGGGTTCATCAACCCCTACCATTTTTTATGATAGCATTGGTGCGATGTTAGCTTCTTGTTTCACTCACAGATGAAGTATATTGCCATTGATTTTTGCTTTGTACGGATCATGTGGCTCGTGGTTCATTCACCGTTTGCTATATTCCTTCCAAAGGCCAAGTCGTTGACAATCTCACAAAGCCTTTAACATCGAGTTTATTCCGTCAACTATGCTGCAAAATCAGTATCTCTAATAGGAAACCGACTTCCGGGGGCCCGATAAAAACTCCACGTCCCGATAAAAACTCCACGTGCATCAATTTTGCTCCATCATCTTCGACGACTGCTGCAACAAACTGTCGAAGTGGTTTGGCTTCTCCAGCTATTTTGGTTGCTTCACTCAAGTCTTCAAGCAGTTTAAATGTCCCACATAATCCTCCTATATGATGCAATAGTGTTGGTGTTTGAATTTTGTATTTTGAATTTTGAAGCAAGCTGATGTAAAGGCCGGATCACTCTCAGCTCCTTTTTCTCGTATCACAGCCACTAATATAAATTATTTATCGAGCATTACTAGTACAAAACATTTAATGAATAAGAATTATCCATTTATTTAAAGTTTTATGCTATCAGAGCGGCAAATAGATAAAAAATGAATACTTATTTTAGTAAAAGAAGGAATTTGATAAAATTATTTATTAAAAATATATTTTGGTTGAACTTTTTATTGGGACGATATATTTTTCCTAAAATAAATTGACAAAATAATAGAAGTGGTCAAGCCTACTGGGAGTGTATCCAATGCGTGAGAGTGTACCACTAAGGCAAGTATATAATTGATATATATTCTTATTCTTGCATGACTAAAAGAGAACATTTATTACGTGCTTCGCATGATAGTGAATCTGTTTAAAGTAGAAACTAGTATATGCTTAATCGCATTTGTATTAGCTCATAGGATAAGATGAAGTTTATTTTACTCAATTATTAATTCCAATGTAGGATTGTTGAACTCTAGAACTACATGTAAGAGACAAATGAGTGAAACATGTCACGATGAGTGAATTGAGCTCTAGCTAGTTGTCGCATAATTGAACTTTGTAGATGGATACTGAAAACTAATTTTTAAGGGAGAATTAGTTAGAAGAATCTATATGGCGATTCTTTAATTCTTTGGCACCACACAAATTTCAATGTGAGCGCAAATAGTTTTGCTAGCATGCTAATTTTATTGCTGCCTAAAATTACAATGTACCTAGTCAAATAATATTGAATAATTAAAAAGATCCTTATGGAATAACGGATTGGCCCACGCTTCCTTCTAGTGTGTTCTTTTCTCTTTCCTCAAAACACACTTTATCATGCATAAACATGACAACATGCATTGCATTCCCATTTTTTGTTGAATATTGCTTCCGGAACACAAAAGCAAGATTTTATTCTATAGCATAAAAGTGCATATTTATGTTATCTGAAACAACTTTATCTTAAACAATGATAAAGATTACTTGACATTGTAGTTAAAGCCAACCTAATATACTTTAATCATTGCTCTTCCGTATTGCAAGTAATGAAATGCTCGTCTTTTTGGGATGCTCTTATTCTCTTGATTCTTGTACTAACATACTATTCGTAATAAGAAACTTCGCACTACTATTTTTTTTTTTTTTTTGGAATAAAACTTGGCACTACTTATAGGGTGTTTGGCAAAGTAAGTTAGAACACAGAGTGAAAAGTGCTTACATACTACAAATAAAAAGTTACTACAATATAAAGCTTTCACATATTATAGTATTTTTAACCAAAATTACTTTTAACCATAATTTTAACTCACTTTGTAAAACTCCTGTTAGTTTTAGTTTAGATACCATGAGTTCCCAAATAGATGTACGTAATGATTCTGAATTTCAAATTACGTTTTATCTTTCACCTTACTCCTGCTTCCCACTAAAAAAGCACAACCTGGTACAAATATTCCTTAATGATTGCTCATTCTCCAATTGGAAATTATAAAATGCTTTTCCTTTTAGCAATGCTATTAGTACTTTTTTTAATTTTTTTTTAAGGAAGTGATGCTCTTTGTTTCTATTTGAAGAACTAGTTAGAACATATGTTTAATTTAAAGAATTATAGTACGTGAGAGCTTTACATTATAGCAACTTTTTTACTTTTTATTATAGCTATTGATAGCTTTTATACTATTCACAGTTGTAACTGATGAGTTAAAAGTAATGTTCTAGACACCTTCTTAGTACTTGTACTGACCTCTATAATCCACAAGAGTAACCTTAGCGTATCTAAAAGAAGCAAACCCATATAACCTCTTAGAGTTATAATCTTGCTACTAACAAAACTGTAATCTCAGTCTAAAAAATACACTACATGTCAGATTGAGGCCCACAGTTTTATGAGTAGTAGGGTTTTAATCCTACGGGAATGAATAAGATTTTTCATTCAAAAGAGTGAGGGAGATTATTCTCACTTGTACTCCTTTAACTTGTTATATTTTGCGTCCTAAATTTTGAATTGTCTCACTTTACCCCTCATTTATAGTTTTGTTAAAAAAAATAGCGGAAAAAAAAAAAGAGTTAGTAAGGTTATGAGGTATATTTTAGCATTTTTCTTCAATAAAGAGGTTCAGTGAGACTAAATCCTCTCGTTTTTCATCATTTTT
>CAMOHE010053887.1:50961-128440 GCA_946598075.1 Artocarpus hirsutus
GACATTGTAGTTAAAGCCAACCTAATATACTTTAATCATTGCTCTTCCATATTGCAAGTAATGAAATGCTCGTCTTTTTGGGATGCTCTTATTCTCTTGATTCTTGTACTAACATACTATTAGTAATAAGAAACTTCGCACTACTATTTTTTTTTTTTTTTTTGGGGAATAAAACTTGGCACTACTTATAGGGTGTTTGGTAAAGTAAGTTAGAACACAGAGTGAAAAGCGCTTACATACTACAAATAAAAAGTTGCTACAATATAAAGCTTTCACATATTATAGTATTTTTAACCAAAATTACTTTTAACCATAATTTTAACTCACTTTGTAAAACTCCTGTTAGTTTTAGTTTAGATACCATGAGTTCCCAAATAGATGTACGTAATGATTCTGAATTTCAAATTACGTTTTATCTTTCACCTTACTCCTACTTCCCACTAAAAAAGCACAACCTGGTACAAATATTCGTTTATGATTGCTCATTCTCCAATTGGAAATTATAAAATGCTTTTCCTTTTAGCAATGCTATTAGTACTTTTTTTAATTATTTTTTCAAGGACGTGATGCTCTTTGCTTCTACTCGAACAACCAGTTAAAACATACATTTAATTTTAAGAATTATAGCATGTGAGAATTTTACATTATAGTAACTTTTTTACTTTTTATTGTAGCTATTGATAGTTTTACACTATTCACAGTTGTCACTAATGAGTTGAAAGTAATGTTCTAGACACCTTATTAGTACTTGTACTGACCTCTATAATCCACAATAGTTAGAGTTATAACCTTGCTACTAACAAAATTGTGATCTCAGTCTAAAAAGTACACTACATGTCAGATTGAAGCCCACAGTTTTATGAGTAGTAAGATTTTAATCCTATGGGAATGAAAAAGATTTTTCATTCAAATGAGAGAGGGAGATTATTCTCACTTGTACTCCTTCAACTTGTTATATTTTGCGTCCTAAATTTTGAATTGTCTCACTTTACCCCTCATTTATAGTTTTGTTAAAAAAAAAAAGCGGAAAAAAAAGAGTTAGTAAGGTTATGAGGTATATTTTAGCATTTTTCTTTAATAAAGAGGTTCAGTGAGACTAAATCCTCTCGTTTTTCATCATTTTTAACAGAAATTTTAAGGATATTTGGAAGCATTGATTCAAACCAATTTTGGTTAAAAATATTATAGCATGTAAGAGCTTTACAATGTGCCTCACATTTTTTTGATACTATAGTATGTAAGAGCTTTATACTATAGCTCATTTTTTTTTTTATACAAATAAAAAATTTTGGTTAAAACTGAAAATACCTAATACTCTATTAATAAAACAGGTAGATTAAAATTAATTCAAATTTAATTAAACAAACTAAAAATTTTTAAAGTCCAAGTGACAAAGTTGAAATATACCTTAAGTTTGGGCCACATATGAGTACATTCCACGACGGTGTGAGATTGATCTTTTAAGAAGGAAAAAAAAATCCACATCACATGGTTTTTCTTTCATCTTACTCCTACTTCCACTTGAAAGATGCCGTTGGTACCATATAGATGTCCACTTGCCCGAATCACAATTCACAAAATAGGTTTTATTTCTTTTTTTAGGGGCACCAAAGATTTATAGATGTTTCTCATTTTGTCTAAAGATGAATTCCAATGATTTTTTTAGTGCAAATAAAAAGTCAGATGGAGGTTAGAAAGCCTGCGCTGGAAGCAAAGCATATATGCCCTTTATATTGAAAGTAAAAGTGAAAAGATCACAGCACAGAAAGATTTAAGAGAGAGAGAGAGAGTTGGGATTCTTTCTATTAATCATCACGCTTAAAAAGCTTGCAGTTTGCCGTTCTCACTAAGAAGGCACCATTCTCTAACATAACACTAAAATTTAACTCTCAATAACCAATGCCAACTTCCTTATTTCTGTTCTCCTTTCTGCTCTATCTATTATCCTCACAAGGGATTTCAGGTCATATTTTCTACTTCGTAGGTGTTCTTTGTTGTTTTTCTGATTTAAGATTGGTTAAAACAATGCATTACAAATTTTCTTTCTCTACATTTGTGTGGTTTGCAGATGGGGCACAACTCATTCTGGTAAACAACTGCTGGGAGAGCATATGGCCCGGAATACTAGGAAGCGCAGGCCAAGCCACCCCGAAAGATGGGGGGTTCCACCTAGGCAGCGGACAGGAAGTAGTTCTCGATGTGCCTGAAAAGTGGTCAGGTCGGATATGGGGCAGGCAGGGCTGCAACTTTGATAACACCGGAAAAGGCTCGTGTATCACTGGGGACTGCTCAAACCAGTTGCATTGCAAGGGCAAAGGTGGGGAGCCGCCAGCCACGGTGGTGGAAATGACACTCGGCTCTTCGAGTTCACCCTTGCATTTCTATGATGTGAGCTTGGTTGACGGATTCAACTTGCCTGTTTCGATGAAGCCTGTTGGGGGTGGGATCGGGTGCGGCGTAGCGTCTTGTGATGTTGACTTGAATATCTGCTGTCCTTCAGCGTTGGAACTGAAGAGTGCAGGAAAAGTTGTGGGCTGCAAGAGTGCCTGCTTGGCAATGCAATCTGCCAAGTATTGCTGCACAGGAAACTATGCCAACCGTGATACTTGCAAGCCCACACTCTTTGCGCATCTATTTAAGGCTATTTGTCCAAAAGCCTATAGTTATGCTTTTGATGACTCAACTAGCCTTAACAAGTGCAGAGCTACTCGCTATGTCATCACTTTCTGCCCTCCTCAATAAGATTGAGGACATGGGAATCTGGGGTTTTGTCATGGCTGTATTATGTTAATCTATTCTCTCTCTCTCTCTCTCTTTCTATCTCTCTGTTGTCCGTTTCTCTTTATTAGCAGGTAGGATTTGATCTCTTATATGGTCTATTAGAAGCTTACGAAGAATGTACCAAAGCACCGGATGGAACTAGTAGAGTGCCCTCACTTGTCTCTGCAAGTGTTGATTTTGGACTTGAAATTACTAATCTTTTATAGTTTGAGTGGTAAAACCTGCATAAACAAGAATGAAAAAGTAAAAATTTAAGAATTTTTTTATCAAAAGAACAAAGGTCCAATCATTACCAAAGAACAATATAAATTTACATAATACAGAGGAAAAGAATTTCGTGGTGCAAATTTAATAACTGAAAGAATCAGATCTAAGTCATTGTTTCTAAGAGCAGCCTTTAGTTTTCCGTGTGAACTAATCAAGCACTTCATTGAGAAAATCAAGAAGTGAACTACTTTCCTTCCCATGCTAAAAAAAGCAAGCATCTTTTTTATAGATAACGATACCCTTCAAGTGAGTATTTCTAAAAGATCAGAGGATGGGCTCACTTATTAAAGGGACAAAGAAGGACAAAATTTTTTACTTGTGCCGTTTCTTAAGCAAAGTTAAAATCATAAAAAAACAAACATAACAAACAAACAAAGTAAAAAATCAGTGTCCTTGTGCTTGTATCCCTCTAGGCAAAGAATCTCAAACCAATATCCGAGCCAAAAGTTCAGTTGGGCTAAAAAACAAAAACCAACTCTAGAGACTGCAACTGAAACTTTTTTGTGTAAATTCCTTGGCGTTCTGACGATGTAAATATAACTTGAGGAAGAGAAAATATGGATCCAATAACTGAACAAGACGATGATGTACCGACTTATGCACCTTCTTTGCACGTACCAAGTGTTCAAGCAATGTCTATGAAAGACCCTCTCCAAGTCCCTGACAGATATATTAGGAATGAAGAGGAGATTAAAAAAAAAAAAAAAAAAAAACACTAGACGTCTCATCTTTCATCCGAAGTTCCTGTTATTGATCTATCTTTGCTCTCAAAAGGGCATAAAGAGGAGCTTATGAAACTAGACTTGGCTTTCAAGGAATGGGGATTTTTCCAGGTGATGTGGTGACCTAATATTTGAACCAAATTCCAAACCCATAGTAAAGCCTTTTTATAAGGACTTGTTAAACTGAAAATTCTTTTGTTGCAGGTAGTGAAACATGGAGTTGCAAGAGAAGTAGTGCAGGGCATGAAAGATGCTTTTATTGAGTTCTTTGAACTTCCATTGGAAGAGAAGAACAAGATTTCGATGCCGCCTGATGACATACAAGGCTATGGCCATGCATATGTTGCCTCTGAAAATCAGATACTGGATTGGTCGGATGCACTTATTTTGCTCGTCTACCCTTCCCGGTTTAGGAATCTTGGTATCTGGCCAACCCAGCCTAGGGGATTCAAGTATGCCAATGATTACAAATCCCAAAAAAAAAAAAAAAAAACTTAAAAGCACTTTGTTCTTCCCCATTTGTGATGCATCATCGCATGTCGCTAAGAGAACTGTCATATGGGAAAAACAAAGTGAAAAAAAAAAAAAAAGAACAAGGGTACCACTCTATCATGCACAATTTTAGTGTGTTATCCCATAAGTATTAATTGCATCAACAATTCATCTCATAGACTAATACCATATTACTACCTACCGATTAAGTCTTACATTATTATGTGACAATACTTCTTGCTACTACAGAAACTATACTTTATATCATAACTAGTATCAGTAAATAGTGCCTTTTATTTTATTTTTTTTCTTTCAATGTAGGGATGCTATAGACGCCTATTCAACTGAACTCAAAAGGGTAGCACAAGAGCTGCTAGGTTCTCTATCTTTAATTATGGGAATGGACAAAGGCACTCTCCTTGAGCTGCATAAAGAGCCGTTGCAGGCTTTGCATGGGAACTACTATCCGCCATGTCGCATGAGTGCTAGGAATAAGTTTACATTCAGACACAAGGTACCATAACCATACTCATGCAAGATGATGACATCAAAGGTTTACAGATTCGACAACAAGAAGGATGGGTGCCGGTTGAGCCAGTTCCAAATGCTTTGGTCATTAATGTCGGAGATGTCAATGAGGTACTTTCGACTTTACAACATGTTTGACAGACAAAAGTGACAATTTCATAGATGATTGAGCAATGTTTTGTTAGAAATTCCAATAGCTGTTGTTGTTCTTTCTTGTGCTAGGTACTAAGTAATGGCATGTACAAGAGCATAGAGCACAGAGCTGTGACAAACAAGAGCAAGCCGAGATTATCATATGCAACATTTTCCATTTCAAGAGATGAGGTGGAAATTGAACCACTTGGTCACATGATAGAGTCAAAAGGGTCCCTTCCTATGTACAAGCAAGTCAAATATGGAGACTATGTGAGGCAGTCCATGAAGATGAAGCATGATGGAAAGGCCCACACGCATATGGCAAAGACTTGAAAGTTTAATACAATATTTTCTGTTTGTCATATATGACCCTTGTATGCTTTAGTTTTTATGTTGCATTAAAAAAAAAAAAAAGGAGCTTGCTTTTGGTTTGTAATAGAATTAAGTATTGAAGTATTGAATTTCATGTGTTAAGCATGGATTTCGAAATTGCTATAGATATTGCCGTAGGGATACTCCCTCAGGCTCAGGCTATGCCTTTTTCAATAATGGTTATGAATAGATTTCTGATTCGAGTTATAGAATTGCGAGTGACATTCAAACAATGGCGGTAAAATGTTTTATGCATTATTAAACTTCAGCCACATTATAATGAAGCAGCTAAATCCTTTTGCCAAACAGCAAACTAACAAATAATTGCACATAACATATCAATAGATATCGGTTATTTATCACATACACACCAAATTCATGATACAATTAAGAATTGTACTTAACAAGATATAGCACCAAGTGCTTTGGTTTGGAGTTTCTGTTGGAAAAAATGGTTAACAACCATTTTGAGGAGCTGTTTTGAAGCATAATTTTGAGTGGAACCTATTTTGCAAAAGTGACGGGTCTTGTTGTATTTGCATTCTCCGTCGTGAGGAGATCGAAATCATATATTTATATGCTCAAAATAGTAATCGGATGAATAAAAAATTGATGCTCAAATTGTGTTCATTAATATTTGGATTTTGTTAGAAAAAGCCTAAATGTGGAGTCCTACATTTGGTTAGGCATTAAAGCTTGATGTGGTTACACTTTTGTGCTTAGGGAGGATGTTGTACCTAAGAGGCTCTCTCACGCGTAGAGGGGAGAGGGTAAAAATCACGACCCTAGTAAGTTAGGAGCCCAATGTATGCACACACGACGTAGGTGACACGAGTGCCAGGTTCATTGAGCTTACCTTCTTGGAACACATGAATTGCATACAAAGTCATAGAGATTTTTCTTTGTTTTCGAGTCCTACCTAGTTTGTTGTAGTCGGTTTTTGGTGATAAAGGAAGACGCATTTCAAGTTCACCAAAGACAGTATCCAATAGTGCTTAAAATTCTGTTGCAAGTCGTTGCATCTTGGGAGATAGACGTCTGTCGAATTCTCATGCACAATCGGAGGGGATAAATCTGTTTTAAGCAAAGGGTGAGCTACACTTGCCTCGATCGTTTTTTTGTCCAATTTTCGCTTTGATTCAATTGAAGGTTTTGTTATACTTGTTTTTCTGATTTGTAATATTTTCAATTGTAACTTGTTCGTTCTATCATATCACATGCAATATTTGGTAACAATCTTAATACAGATCATTCTTTGAAGATAAACCGGTTACTGGAATGAAGGAATAGACCTTATAATTTCCTTCTCGTAATTTGGTTACTTGTTAACATATATTACAAATTTGTTGTTTATTCTATTAATTTGAATATTCTGTTAATTTGAGTAGAACCATCTTATTATAGATTCTTTGCTTGCTTACATATATGTTATGAGCACTTTATTATGTTTTAACTTTGATAAATTTGGTTGGCTTTTTTTTTTTTTTTTTACAAAAGGGAGGGGAAATGCCACCTACTTTTGAGTGGGGTTAAGCGTGACTCAAACCTTCAACCTATGGTTGGCTTTCAATGTTAGCTTTTGTTATTATTATAAATGTTTGCTTTTATTATGAACGTTTGGAATTGTTACATTCAGGCTAGCTTTTATATAGATTATATGCATGAACGATTTGATTGCCTCAGATTATTATGAGATAATTCTCATTGATGGTTTAATGGTTGAATTTTTTTTTAGTTGCTTATATCTTTACCGTTTATTAATTGCTTTATTTTGGAATTGAATTTGGTTAATGATCGATCTTTTTATTCTGTTCGGTTACGAGACTTGAATTAAAAAAAATTGCTTTTTAATGTTATTGATCTGTTTACGTTTTTTTTTTTTTTTTGGTTATATATATATATATTAGTTAAAGTTTATGTTTATAAATAGTGGAAGTTTTTTTTTTAATTTGGTTTATAAATGTTTACGTTTTATATGTATGTATATCTATAAAAAGGCTTATGTTATATAATACTTGTTATAATAGTTTTTGTTTACGTTCATTGTTTTTGTTATATTATAATATAATTTTTTTAATGTTCTCTTATAAAAGTTTACGGTTTCAGTTTTATATATATATATATATATATATATATATATATATATATATATATTATATTGTTTGGTCTTTTACTTAAAAAAAAGGTGAATTTATCTTTGGTATAAATTTTAAGACTTGGGTTTTAGTATTTTAAGAAATGGGTGACAATATGAACGTTGTTTCAATTGAGAATGTTTCAACTGAGAGCACTTCTAAGACACCGGTGCCGTCTTCTCAAGTTCATGCCTCGACCTTGACGCAACCTTTGTCAGTTTCGGTTCCTACGAACCACAACAAGAAACATGAGAAATTCAGTGGATTGTATTTCAAAACTTGGCAACAAAAGATGTTGTTCTATTTGACAACACTGAATCTTGCATGATTTTTAAAAGAGGATCCTCCTATTGTTAGAGAAAATGAAATAGATACTCAGATTTTGCTTGCTATTGAAGCATGGAAGCATTCTGACTTTGTGTGTAAGAACTATATCCTGAATGGCTTGACTAATGCACTTTATAATGTGTATAGTCCAAAAAAAAGGATCAAGGAAGTGTGGGAGTCTTTGGACCATAAGTACAAAACAGAAGATACTAGTGCTAAAAAGTTCATTGTTGGACGGTTCATGAAATATAAAATGGTGGATTCCAAGACTGTAATTAGTCAAGTTCAAGAACTGCAATTATTCATTCATAAAATTCATATAGAAGGAATGATAATTAGTAAGTCTTTCCAGGTAGCTGAAATTATAGAGATGTTATTCCTTGTGTGGAATGACTTCGAGAACTATTTGAAGCACAAACATAAGGAGATAAGCTTTGAATACCTTGTTGTTTGGCTCGCATTGAGGAAGACAATAGAGGCTCTAAGAAAAAGCTCTCTAACAAGTCTGTTGCTAAGGCAAATGTAGTAGACCATGATAAAAGCTCCAAGAATAAGAAAAATAAGTCAAGGTTCAAGCTGAAACCTAAGGGAGGAATTTCAAAAAAACACAAATTCGAAGGAAAGTGTTTCAACTGTGACAAAGTGGGTCACAAGTTAGCGGATTATAGGCTGGCAAAGAGGAACAAGAAGAAAGAGGCATGTGGTAAACACTATCACATAAGAAGTGTCAAACGTCAGTCTTTCTGCTGTGGTCTCTGAGTCAACATGGTGGACTCCAACCCAAAGGAGTGGTGGCTAGACACTAGGGCCACACAACATGTTTGTTGTGATAGAGTAGCATTTACTGAGCTCGTATTGTTAGATTCCAAAGAGAAGCTATATATGGGCAACTCTGCCACATCTAAGATTAAGGGCCAAGGGATGATATTTTTAAAAATGATATCAGGCAAGGAAGTCAAGCTACAAAATGTGCTGTATGTGCCTGATATCCAGATGAATCTCATTTCTAGAACTCTACTAAGTTCACATGGCTTGAAGATGGTTTTTGAGGTTGATAAAATAGTTTGTCCAAACATGGGATATATGTGGGAAAGGGTTATATGAAATATGGAAGGTGGAAAATGAATGTAATGGCTATTAGCCCAATTCCATCAATAAAAAATAAAAAGTCTTCTGCTTATATGCTTGAGTCTTCTAATTTATGGCATGGTAGACTAGTTCATGTTAATTATGATACTTTGCGTAGACTAATTAACTTGGATCACATACTCATGTTTTATATTAATCCCAAATATAAGTGTGAAATATGCGTAGAGGCAAAACTAACGAGATCTTCTTTCCAAAAGATTGAGAGAAATACTGAGCCACTTAGTTTGATACATAATGATGTTTATCACTTAAAATTTGTTCAAACTAGAGGTGGGAACAAATAATTTGTTACTTTCATAGATGATAGCACAAAATATTGCTATGTATATATGCTTAAGAGCAAAGATGAAGGTATGGAGTAGTTTGCCCTCTATTACCAAGAAGTTAAAAACCAACTTAATAAGAAAATTAAGATGGTAAGAAGTGACCGTGGTGGTGAATATGTACAACCATTTAGTGAATTTTGTACACAATATGGTATTATTCACGAGGTCATGCCACCCCATTCACCTCAGTCAAATGGTGTGGCTGAACGCAAAAATCGTACCTTAAAGGATATGATGAATGTGATGTTGATAAGTTCTAGATTGCTATAGAACATGTGGGGGAAGACATTTTGTCGACGAATCACCTTTTAAATTAGGTACCCCAAAAGAAAGAAGACAAGACCCCTTATGAATTGGAGAAAGGTAGAAAGCCTTCCTACAAATACTTGAGAATGTGGGGGTGTCTTGCAAAGGTAATGGTACCTACACCAAAGTTAGGCCCTAAAACGATTGATTGCATCTTCATTGGTTATGCCCACAAGAGTAGTGCATATTGATTTCTTGTGTATGAATCTAAAAACCCTAAGATTCACAAGAACACGAAAATAGAGTCTAGGAATACATCGTTTTTGAACATGTACTGTAAATCAAAATGGGAAAGTCCAAGTTCATCTAAACCAATATTTGAGATTATTGAAGAGAATAGTCAGGATCACCAACAAGTTGAACCATAAAAGAAGAGGAAGACCCTAGACGAAGCAAAAGGCTAAGGGCAGAAAAGTGATTTAGACCAGATTTTTTGACGTACGTGCTAGAGGCTAAACCTCAAACTTTCAAAGCTCATCTAAGGGTCCTTTATGGAAAGAAGCCATAAAGAGTGAAATTGATTCCATCACGTAGAGTCATACTTGGAAATTAGTGGACCTACCTCCAGGAAGTAAACCACCAGGTTCTAAGTGGATTTTCAAACAGAAAATGAAAGCGGATGGAACAATTGACAAGTATAAGATTAGACTTATTATAAAAGGTTATAAACAAAAAGAAAGTCTTGATTACTTTGATACTTATTCTCCTATGGCAAGAATAACCACCATTAGAATGATTTTGGCGATTGCCACATTGCAAAATCTTGAAGTATATTAGATGGATGTAAAGACTACTTTTTTTAATGGAGATTTGGAAAAGGGAATTTTTATGGAACAACCTGAGGGTTATATTGCTCCAGGACAAGAAAAGAAAGTCTACAAATGGGTAAAGTCTTTGTATAGACTTAAACAAGCACCAAAGCAATGGCATGAGAGATTTGACAGTGTCATGATGTCAAATGGTTTCAAAATTAATGAGTGTAATAAGTTTGTTTATATCAACAGACGATGGATATGTTTTTTCTTTATCTGTATGTAAATGACATGCTAATCGTAGGTAGTAATGATCGGATGATCAAATCTACTAAAAATATGTGAACTATAGGTTTGACATGAAAGACATGGGACCTGCTGATGTAATTTTAGGAATTAAAATCAAAAAGTCATTTGATGGACTTATCTTGAGTCAGTCACATTATGTGGACAAGATACTTGACAAATTTAGAAAAAATGAATTTGGCATGGCTAGAAAACCAATTGATATTAGTCAACATCTGTCCAAAAATAGAGAAGAAAGTATATCCCAGGTGGAATATGCTAACGTGATAGGCACTTCTTAATGAGTTGTACACGACCAGATATTGCTTACGCTGTGAGTAGTCTAAGCAGATTCATGAGTAATCCAAGAAATGACCATTGAAAAACTATTATTAGAGTACTTAGATACTTACGATATACTCGTGATTATGGGCTATACTATACAAGAGATCCTGCTGCTCTTGAAGGGTATTTTGACGAAAGTTAGATATCTGATATACAAGATTCTAAATCTACAAGTGAATATGTATTCATTTTGGAAGGTGCAATAATTTCTTGGAAATCCTCAAAATAGATGGTAATAACCAGATCTACTATAGAATCTGAGTTTATAGCCTTAAATAAGAGCATTGAAGAGGCTGCATAACAAAGGCATTTCTTGAAGGATATTCCTAAATGGCCTAAACCTATACTGTAATACGCATACTTTGTGATAATCAATCTACTATTAGCAGGGCACAGAATATGATGTATAACGATAAGTCAAGACATATACATCGTTGACATAATACTGTTAGATAACTTATCTCGATTAGAGTCATGACAATAAACTATGTTAGGTCTAAAGAGAATATTGCGGATCCGTTAACCAAAGGACTAAATAGATATCAAGTTGAGAAAACATCAAGCAGAATAGGACTTAAGCCCATGAAAGAATATGTCAAAATAGTGAAAACCTAACCTTGTTGACTGGCTATCCCAAGATCTAGATTCAGTGGGACAACTAAACTGAATAAGCCAAGTAGGATCACTGTGGGGGTTACCCTAACCCATTCCTATAATAAAAACAATGATACCCATAGGGAAATGTTAAGCAGTTTGCTTTCAATGACTCTAATGTGTCTAATATGTTGGGAATTCGAACGGAGTAATGTAGGTTATTCTTAAAATAAGACATTACTTATGTGAGAGAGAAGTAGGGCCGCTTCAAAGGAGAATTACAAGGGCTCAATTCTTTAGAAACTCTTGCGGAACAAGGGAGATGTTCATGGCCAAAATGAACATAACTATGAGAACTGAAACTATGTCAAGAAAATATCTGTGTGAGATATGTTATCGTTTACACAAATGGTAGACAGTTCAAGGACATCGCATCTACTGGTCAGCCAGTAAAGTAAACATACTTTCACACGAAAAGGTTCAAGGGTTAATGCCTACCTATTCTATGCAGGTATTAACCGTAGAACTCTATCACCATGTCATGTCTTTGTTTTCCCTTATAATCTATCAATTTCATTCATATGGGAGATTGTTCAAAAAAATAATTAACAACCATTTTGAGGAGCCAATTTGAGGCATAATTTTGAGTGGTACTCACTTTGTAAAAGTGATGATCTTGTCGATTTGCGTTCTCCATCACGAGAAGATTGAAATCATATATTTATATGCTCAAAATAATAATCGAGTGAATGAAAAATTGACGCTTAAATTGTGCTCATTGACATTTGGATTTTTTTAGAAAAAGCCTAAATGTGAAGTCCCACATTAGGTTAGGCATTAAAGCTTGATGTGGTTGCACTTTTGTACCTAGGTAAGATGTTGTACTTAAGAGGCTCTCTCACGGGCAAGGGGAGGGGGTGCAAATCATGGCCCCAATGGTTTAGGGGCCCAATGTATGCACACACGACATAGGTGACGTGAGTGCTGAGTTCGTTGAGCTTGCCTCACATGGGCTACATTTTGTAATTTTTTTTGCTTGCTTCCAATAATAAATTTGAATTTAGCCATTAAGAAGTGTAATAGCTTAGAATTAAACCTGCTCATAAAAGTGGAGGTTAATGGCAAGATAACAGCATTAAAAGCAGGATAATGGCACTATAATTTAGTGCCATAAAGCTGTTTAATGGTAGGGTAATGACACCATGAATTAGTGCCATAAAACACTTGTAACATTTGAAATTAAACCTCATAAAACTGAATTTAAACCATGTTGTAACACCACCCCCATGACTAGCCTATATATAAGGCCATCATCTTCTTCTTTGAACACACGAATTGCATACAAAGTCATAGAGATTTTTCTTTGTTTTCGAGTTCTACCTAGTTTTGTTGTAGTCGGTTTTTGGTGATAGAGAATATGCATTTCAAGTTCGCTAAAGATGGTATCCGAAAGTGCTTAAGATTTCGTTGCAAGTCGTTGTATACTAGGAGATAAACATCCGTCGAATTCTCGTGTACAACCAGAGGGGACGAATCTATTTTAAGAAAAACATGAGCTATACGTGCCTCGACCGTTTTTCCGGTCCAGTTCCACTTTGATTCAGTTGAAGGTTTTATTATACTTGTTTTTCTGATTTATAATATTTTCCATTTTATCTTGTTCGTTTTATCCGTATTACATGCAATATTTGCTAACAGTTTTGACATTTACATAAGGTTCAAACTTGAAATAAAAAAGTAGAGCTTCTAACTAGACCATTTGCTATTTGCTTCAAAAAAAAAAAAAAAAAAAACAAAGGCTATTTGCTTCCATAAACAGCTATTGACTTTGCAGCATTTGCTGTAAAGTAAAGTTGGCATGAATAATGTTCTTAGGTATCCCAAAAGAATATAAAAATTAACATTGACCCCTTTATTTTTTTTTATTACTTGAAATATCCAATGACTAGCTTGTAAAAATAAAAATAAAAATTGACAAAAGCAACATATCTGCAATAGAAATTTCACATATCTCTCTCGCCCCCAGACTCTAGCCCCCTCACTCTAACCCTCCTGGATACCATCGTTGTTGCTGGGGTCGACCGAACCCCAAGCTACACCGTCGCTGCCAACGCCGGCAATCAAACACACGCCTCTTCTTGTCGCTCAAATCCGACGACACACTGTCACCATCTGCCTCTTTTCGCTGTCGCCGTCGTTCAGTAAGTCCCACTTTCTCTTTTTTTTTTTTTTTTGGTTTTTTTCGAGCCATTAGTTTTTTTCGACTCATGGCATAAGACAGATTCATTCAAACAGCAGAAGAAGGTAAAATAAAAGCTAGTAAATGAGAAATAACGATGGGGCCAAAAACAAAAGAAAAAAAAAAGCTAGTATCTTTTTAAACTATTTTTGAACCTTCACTGACCTTTTATTTTCATTTTTTTTTCCAATTTTACGCGATAAAACCTGCACAAATGAGAGCACGATAGAGTTTAATACATGATCAGAGCAAGAACATAGATGTCATCAGTCCTTAACAATTATAGCACCAAACGCATGCCCTGTTTAATTTGAAAGGGAAAAAAAAAGGACAATGGAAGTGGACAAAGGAAGAATATTTTGGTCTCATTAACTGAAAGAATTGGATCTGATGCAGCGTTTCTAGAGCAGTCTATACACTTCATGTGAATACCGGGCCCTTCTTTTTGCTTACTGGATGAATAAACCAAGACCTTCACAATAAATAAATAAATAAAATACAATAAGAATATATTATTAATTTTGGTGAATTATAACATTTGTGTCTAAGACGTCTTTTAAACTTTAAAACATACATATTGTGTGTCATGATTTATAATACGTCTCTAGATTTACAACCCCGTCCCCCCTCTTTTCGGATAGAATTATTGAGTTGTCGCATAGTTTAAAATTAGATATAACATTTAGGAATTAATAAATGCCTTTCCTTCTAAATAGATTAGTTGCACATCAAATCTTAGATATATTCTCACCTTGGAGGAGTTGTTTAGAAGCAAGAAACCAATAAAACAAAAATGGAGAATAGATCTTAATTCGGTTGAATTAATTAAGTATTAAAGAAATCGAACAATTCTTCCTCTTCATGTGAGTTGCAAGTGATAGTATGTCTAAAAAAGAACTTGGGGGAATCAAAAGACGTATTATTAATTGGAGATACAACATATATGTTTCAAAGTATAAAAAGCATGTTGACACTAGTAACAAATGACCTGGTCCAAGGGAAATTCATAAAACTTTCAGAAAAAATATTGAAAAACATATTTAATTTCTGCATATTCCAATACCCTCCAAGAAATATTTTTAAGTGTTGTTTTGCAACTCAGTTGGGGGATTGCTTTCGGAACTTATAAAGGCATTTTGAACAAAAAGTGATCCAACCGCATGTTTGGTAAAAGCGCAGAAAAATACTTAGCATGGACGCTAATGCAGTAATGTAATTTTAACTTTTAGCTCCTGCTTTATTTTTGTTTTGTTACAAATAAAAGCAGTACTTTTATTAAAATTCGGCAATCACAAATTAAGCTTCTGCATGTTTTCAGTTTAAGAACCAGAAAAAGTGACCAAGTCATTAACACTAATGACTATTAAACTTTAAAGACTTTCTTATTTTGTTGTCTAAACTTTAAAAATGATAATTTTATACCTTGAATTTTTAAAACTTTTTATTTTGCTACTGAACTTTAAAAATGTCATTTTACCCTTGACCTTTCAAAGCTCCTTATTTTGTCTCATATTTTTTGATAATTTATTTAAATAGACGTAATTAAGCCCACATAATTCACACAGGGCCACCTGTGAGGATAAAAATAAGATTTCATCACTCTTAGAGTTTGTTTTACGTTTACACTCTCATTTAACGTTTTTTATTAGTGCTCATTTAAAAAAGGTCTATATACATATTTTCTTCTCGATATTCTTTGCCAATATTTCCTCATCTTTAATGTATAAATAAGCTTTTTTAGTATTCAAATTTAGATATTAATGAACAATATCAATTTATTAAATGAGTTACGCATTAAAAATGAGAAGAAATATGTAGGTAAACCCTGTCAAAATGGGAGTTCAAATAAAAAATAAATGCGTCAAGTAAGAGTGTAAACGTGAAACAAAACTTAGGAGTGATAAAATTTCATTTTTGTCCTTTATAGGTGACCATGTGTGGATCACGTGGACTTAATTCCATCTATTTTAACAAAAAATTAAAAATATAGGATATAAAGTGAGGAGAATTGAAAATTTAGGGCTAAATGATGATTTTTAGAATTCAAGGAGAAAAATAAGAAATTTTGAAAGTTTAGAAGACAAAGTGATGATTTTTAAAGTTTAAGTGACAAAATGAGGAAGACTTTAAAGTTTAGGGGCTATTAGAGTTCATAACTCAAAGAAAAAACAGACATGTTTTTATCCCCGCCGTTTCCAAAGCATAGCTTCAAGCACAAAAAAACAAATGAAATAATATACGAAAAAAAAACAAAAAAACAAAAAAAACAAAAAAAAAAAAAACAAAACAAAACAAAACCGGTGCCTTTGTGCTAGTGCCGCTCTAGGCACACCAATGTTACAAGTGTTCTAGGCCAAAAAGAATCTCGAACCATGAAAGCTAAAAAGTTCATCTTTGCTTAAAAGACAAAAGTAACTAGACTTTGTAACTCAATCTTTTGTGTATAAATTCCCTAGTGTTTGATGTTGTAAATTCAAATTGAAGGAAAAGAAAATATGAGTACTTCGATCAATGAACATGAGGGTGATGTACTAACTTATGCACCTTCTTTGCCTGTACCAAATGGTCAAGAGATGGACATTAAGGACCCTCTCCGGGTTCCTGAAAGATACATCAGGAAGGAAGAGGAAATGCAAAACAAACTAGACATGTCTCATCTTTCATCTCAAGTTCCTATTATCGATTTATCCTTGCTCTCAGAAGGGAACAAAGATGAGATGATGAAACTCGGCTTGGCTTGCAAAGAATGGGGACTTTTCCAGGTAGTATTTGAACAAATATATGTAATATGTTATTTTCTTTATATCTGAATTTTGAGTGGAGAAAACAAATGTCTAAAAGGATCGTTAGCTATGGCTGTTAATAAGGACTCATAAACCATAAAGTAGTAATTTGCAGGTGGTGAATCATGGAGTGGAAAGCGAAGTATTGCAGGCGATGAAGAATGCTTCTGCTGAGTTCTTTGAACTTCCATTAGAAGAGAAGAACAAGATTTCGATGCCATCTAATGATGTACAAGGCTATGGCCATGTTTACATGGTATCTGAAGAGCAGATGCGGGATTGGTCGGATGCACTAATGATGCTTTTCTACCTTTCCCGGTTTGGGAAGCTTAAGTTCTGGCCAACAGAACCAAAGGGATTCAAGTATGCCTTTAATTTTAATTCTCAGTACATACTATTCACAATTGTCATGTAGCACTATTCGTTAATATCTCTATATTGTCAACTTAACAAGTCTTACATTATTACGTGACAACACCGTTTTGCTTATTGTATAACACGTTCTTGTTTTATTATAGTGATTATAATTAGTAAATAATTGGTTAGTGCAACAGTAAGGATGTCTTTCCTTCTTCTCTTCTTAAGATACGCCCAGGATTTGATAGCCCTATTTTAAGACCCTTGTTTAACCAATGTATTGTGTGGCATTAGGTGTGCTGGACTCATCCTTCGAGTAGAATTGAGTCAAATCCAAACTATACCATTGGAGGGTCCCGAGATTTCTACGTAACAACAGGGATGGAGGTAGGATAGCACCAATAATCCCCCTTTTTATTTAGCAAAAGGACTATAAGTAACACTTGATGTGTTTGATTAATATGTTGTACCAATATGGGGAAACTATTGAGACCTATTCAACTGAAGTGAAAAAAGTAGCAGTGGAGCTGCTAGGTTCCCTATCCTTGGTAATGGGAATGGACAAAGCTTATCTCCTTGAGCTGCATAAAGAATTGGTCCAGGCTTTGTGTGTAAACTATTATCCTCCATGTCGAATGCCTGATAACTTGCTAGGAATAAGTCCCCACTCGGACACAATCACCATAACCATACTAATGCAAGAAGATAACGTCGTCAGTTTGCAGATTTGTCATTGAGGAGGATGGGTGCCGGTCAAGCCACTTTCAAATTCTTTGGTTGTTAACGTCGGTGATGTTATCGAGGTATAGCAACTAGCAAAGAGTTTGATAGACAAAAGTGCTGATGTTGTAGTTATATTTGTTCGAAGTCATTGGTGATCATGTAATCTCCTTAAAGTTGCAATTTTTGTTATTTCTTTGGCAGATATTAAGCAATGGCAAGTACAAAAGCATAGAACATAGAGCAGTCACAAACGACAGCAAGACAAGGTTACCTTAAGCGACTTTTTTTGTTCCCCGTGATGAGGTGGAAATTGAGCCACTGGGTCATATGATAGATTCTCTTCCCATGTACAAGAAGGTCAAATATGGAGACTCTCTGAGGCAGTCCATGAAGATGAAACATGAAGGAAAGGCGCACACCCACATGGCAAAGATTGTTGACAGTCAATAGAAATTTGCAATCATAATGAAAGATTTAAGTCGTCTCTTCCATAATGACCTTCGTTTGCCTTGTTAGGCTGACGTCAAAATAAATGGACTATTATTATCTTTTACTTTCTGAACCATATCATTAGTGTTACTTTACTACCAAGTTTTAGAATGTACCACTCCGTCATTGTATACTGAATTCTGTAATGAATGGTCCCTTTCTATCTAAATCTACTCATGTCGTTGTAATTTATGAAGTTAATTGAAGATAGGGTTATAAAAGAACATCTCATAATTAATACGAGACTAAGATACTTAAAAAGAGTTAAAGATATTACGAGATTCAAACTTTTTACTTATAAGTAAATTAGACGTTGTTTTACTGTTAGCTATGCCAGCAACCACAATGATTTTCCATTAGAAAGAATAGTAGGTCTAGACACATGATTTTCTTTTGGTTTGGCAGGTTTCAAGATCAAGGTCATTCAATAGTCTAAAGTATATTGATTCCCCTCGACGTCACACATCATGAGCATCAAGCTAAGGAAGTTCTGATAAAATAAGAGTAACATCCATAGAAGGGCATCACAATAAACATATATACCAAACTGAAGAGGAAGTAGACACGATTCGGTCGACTCCCAAAAATACCTTTACCTGTCTAATTTACCTAAAACAGTCTGAATTGAGGTTCAATTTGAAGATTTATTCACTTCGCATTAAAGTCGCACCCTTTATGAACGACAGGCTTGAAAAGTTTTTGTTGAATGAAATAAAACCTATAAAAATCAAGAGTGTAATTTTTTATTTTTTTTTTGACAATGGTAAGTTGCACTCCAAATAAAAGCAAGACAAACACTAATTCAGACACCAACAACCACGACGCAAATAGCGACTCAACCCCTAATACATACCAGAGCCACCAAAAAATTCTATAAAAAATGCACAAGAGGCAAAACTTGTACCTAAGTTCCAACATAACGAAAATGAGAAGGCACACAATTAATACACAACAAAATGTTTAACTTATTATAGGCACATAATTTTCTCTTGATCATGATACGAATAAATAGACAAAACGTATTAACATAGGATTGTAAAAGCAAAGAATGATCGTGATAATACCGACAGGATTGGTTAAAAAGTTGGTTGATCCATCATATTTATGTATATGTAACAGTATTGATACTTCCAAGTGTACTATTTGCTCAGTTCTCGTTTGATACCAAATAAAGCAAATCTTGTATCTTTGTTCCCTGATTACATTCTTAAAAAATATGGTGATTTAGCCTGAGATGAGAATTATGCTAAGAAAAATGACCAGTCCAATAGATCTAAGCACACAAAATAATTACATCAGAAACAACCAAGCCAAAATTAAAAAGCCTTGGTCCAAATGATACAAGGCTAGTTACACTATCCTCGTGTGGCAATTTGTAACCATATGAAGACGAGAAAAACAAATAATATATTGGCGGAAAACCACCTCACACCCATTGAAACATAGGAGACCCTCATGAAAAGAGAGAGAGATAAAAGCTTACCAATAAAACCATTTGATGTCTCAAATTACAAAAAGAAAGAGGCCTATATCATCAAGATGTACCCAAAGGTACGTCACTATTTTCCCTCCGAGATACCATTATTATCAGCTTCTTCTGTAGTACTAGAACCATGTTGAATATCCGCAGTCTCTGGTGCAGGACCTGGTCCTAGAAGCAGAGGTGTGGCTTTTTTGTCAGTATCAGGGGTTTCGTTAGTTGAAGGATTTGCCGCCCAAGCTCTAAGACGTGGTTCAAAGAGCTTGCTGGCAACGTCAGGAGGAGGAGCATCTTCCCCGGGAAGAACAAGAAGCCCCTTCTCATGAAGAGAAGATGGCTCATTATAGCATGTCTTCCAGAGAGAGTCCACCAGTTGCCTCTCTTCTTTTGCTGCCCCAAGATCTTCAGCCGACATCAGACTCATACCGTTGATCCGCTCTTGAAGTAGCTGCTTCAGTTTCTCATCATCTTCAGCCAATCCACCACTTCTGCCATCTGCTTTGTCTTGAGCAAGCTCAAGAAGGCCACGAAGAGCGGCTTCTCGTACCTCTGCATCTTCACTGGAGGCAAGGTGCAACATTATGCGAGGAAATCCTAGCTTGCTTACCACGTCGCAGTCTGAAACATTCTCGTGCAGTAGATACTGGATCAAGTTCAAGGCTTTCCTAAAAAAGGTTCATTTTACAAACATATAAGAACACTAGTTCCCCATAAGCATACCAAAATACACAATGTGCATATGAAATAGAATCTCTTAATTCTCAGCAGTACCTCTGAAATCTCACGCTTTCAGAACTTAAAGCAACTTTCAAGGCAGCATACCCATTTGCCAGACGGAATGCGGCAATACCCGGTTTGTTGTGTCGAATTAAAGCTGAAGATCATTCAATTCAAAAGCAGCAGAGAGTACATAAAAATTCTTCCCCAAGCAAAGAATAGGGTTTTTCAAAATTAACAGCACGTAAACTTATGTTGTTACTAACGCACACAATTCCTCACGAAGGTAAAAGGTCTACATACAAGATATGGTGCCGAGGGATTTGGTTCGGACAGTCACATCAGGGTCGGATGTGAAATTAGAAATTAGAGGTTCTAAGCCATTTGCTTCCATAACCAGCTGTTGTCCACGCGGATTGTTCTGCACAATTGTTGTCACGACGTCGGCAGCCTTTGCTCTAATGTTGGCATGAGAGTTCTGAAGGTACCCGAGCAGAGGGACCAAACCACCAATGGAGTGAAGGTCTGTTAATATAGTATATAAAGAAGCATAAGAAAATCCCAATCATGCAACCACAAAGAGTGATGTGATTCAACATCATAGCTAATGCCAATAACATACATCAGCAAAAAAACTTTAAATTTTTTAGTGAGAGCCACCAATATGACCATGCAACATCAAAATCACAAGTTTATACCCACCAAAGTAAAGAAAACATAAAAAGAATACCAACAGTGGGGATATAGCGGGGAAAAGAACCAACGCGCGCGCACACAAAACAACAACAACAACTACTACTACTACTACTCTAAAAGCCCTTTTGGTTCAATGGTTCAAGTGGTTAGAACCAAAATTTCTCGTGAGATAGTGTTTTAGAAATTAAAAAATAAATAAATAAAAAGAAAAGAAAAGCTCTTGGTTTGAATCCTTGATTTGACAGTTCGAACTAAAAAGTGGCGTCAACTCATAAAACACCTCCCCTTTCTTTTCAACTTTTTCAACCCATTTTTCAAATCACCCTTTTCAACCCAAACATTTCAAACCAAAAAAAGCTACTTTTACCGTTTGCTGTGTAAAAAAAAAAAAAAAACTCCATACGGGCATGCACCTACGAAACCACAAGTCCATAACAACACCATATAGAAAACATAATTTAAAAAAAAAAAAAAAAACAAAATAGAGTACAAAAATACAGTGTTTTACTTTCGTATTATTAAAGATAACAACAAAGGTATCGAGAAATTTACCATTGGCCATATCAATAGACTCAACATGCTCTTGTAACTCATCCAACATATCTGCCAAAACCCACTTCAAAAATTAAGTTACTAATACTAAAACTAATGAAGAATAGCTAAAAACCCAAAAAAAAATAATCTAAAGTTTTGCACAAAAAATTAAATAAATAAATAAACCTTCAATGTCATCAGAAGTGACACCCTGAGCTTCCAAAACACTTTCAGGAGTTTGCATAACAAAAGTAATTTCCTTCATGCGCTTTATCACATCAACATTCTGTGCTTGCATCGCTTCCATAAACCATCTCCGATCCTCCTCGCTATCGTCAAAACCACCGAAAAACCAAAGGAAAAAAAAAAAAAAAAAAAAAACCTCAATCAAATCCATAATTACACAAAAAGAAATTATTCAATAATCATAGTTTTAACCAAATCAATAGAAATACCTCAAATTACGAGGGGGACGAGTACCGTCGGAATGAGCAATGCTCCATTTGAGCAATCCTTCCCAGTCAGGCCCTCTGTCAGCCATTTTTTTAGGCTCAAATTCAAGGGAAAGAAAAAACCCTAAAATTGTGTTTTTTGAAGTAACAAAAATGAAACAAGAAAACAAAGATTTTAGATAAGTACGAGATTTCGTAGCTACGAATTATGAAGAGAGATAAGCTTAAAGCATGAATGTGTAAAGGCGAAAGCTTTGGGAGAAGATTTGTTGGGAGGTTCTTGTAGGATCTGGAATGTTGTGGAATGAGAGCACTCGGTCTACACGACTCCCACGTGTTTTCACTTTAGCAGGCTTCATCAGGGAGTTAATTTTGGGCTTGGTCAAAAAGGGCCCAATAATTTTGTTTTAAGAAATTAAGGATAAAGGATTCAATGCACAAATAATAGTCATGCTTTTTAAGGTAAATAAACATGACACTTTTAAAAATATTTAAGTATATAGGTTTAATTGTTGTAGAATTTTAAAATTACTCTCTTCTTTTTTATTTTCCATAAATAACTTTAACATACTTTCTCTCTCTTCTCTCCTTCTTTCTCCTCCTCTTCTCTCTCCCATCTTCGACGACAACTCCAACGACCTCACGCAACTTCGATAACAACTTCAGTGCTACCCTCCGCAATGACGCCTCCCTCAACAACTTTGGCACCTTCCCCTGTGACTCTGTGATCTCGACACGACGCCGTCATAAGATTGCGTGAGCCTCTTATTGCAGAGAATGTCGCAAGGACTA
Source organism: Artocarpus hirsutus (assembly GCA_946598075.1). Classification (NCBI taxonomy): domain Eukaryota; kingdom Viridiplantae; phylum Streptophyta; class Magnoliopsida; order Rosales; family Moraceae; genus Artocarpus; species Artocarpus hirsutus. Next base: position 73,740 of record CAMOHE010053887.1, read on the forward strand.
TTGAGGTTGTGGCATGAAACATGCCGCCCTTGCAAGTTCAACTCTATGCAACTCCTGCCACAAACGATAGCACGACTCTGGTGAGACTTGCTCCTCCAATATTGTCACTCTCCATATTTGGTGTCTTTCACTCGAATCTGATGATTCATCTAGTGCCGTCACTCTTCACGGTTGGGAAAGGAGGTTGAGAGGGAGAGAGGAGATATGTTGGGGAAAAATAAAGAGAAAGAAAAAGAGGAAAAGGTTTACTTAGCTCCTACTAGGGTTTTCAATTTGGGTATTGTACTCATTATATCATTTAATTAATACTGATTTAAAATTAAATTTCTATTTACTAATCATTCAAATATTTTGGTCTATTAATTTTTATTCATCAATCGAGTCTATTTCCCTCATTGTCCTGGAAGGATAAGTAGGAACATTCCACTTCAAATGTTGGGAAAATATATAGCGTTATACTAACCCTTTTTTTTTAAAATAACTTTATACTAACTTTTGACGTTAGTTTTTCATATGCATCACCTTTTAAAAATAATAGTAATAATAATAATAATAATAATAATAATAAGCATAAACTTCTAGCAAAACTGATACGAGTGAAGTCCAACTCCACAAAGAAGGTATCCCTAAATTGTGTTTTTTCAGAAGACATAAAGGAGCGTCGATCCTAGAGACAAAACAGATGTAAATTAATACGGTACATTATTTTTTGGTAACTACTAATTATTTCATAACATTTTCAACAAAAGCGACCATTCGCAGGCGCTAGTCTCCGGAGAGTGATTTAGTAAATTTATTTATTACAATCTTTTTTAAGCATATTATTTTTTACTATCTATAAAATTATTTTTGTTTTCATTTTTAATTTAAAAATCTAGGTCCTCAACCACGATCTCTGGAGAAAACTTTGGTAGATTATTTTTGATAATCTACTGGATTATTTTTCATTTTCAAATACAAGATGATTGGTTAGTTGTCGATATTGGTTGCCCAAGAGTGGCAAAGATGACCAACTGTCTCTGATCTTGGTCGTTGGAGATTACTCTCCAGTCATTGATAGAATTATATTTCATATGCTACAATAAAAAATGCTCACATTTCCGAATCCGGTAGCTAGAGACCATTCTTGTAAAATACTTTAATATCTTTCCTGGGATCAACAAAGATGGCCAAATGTCTTTGCCCTAGATTGATTAGGGTATATGGGTTATACTTCCAACTACATTAATTTTAATTGTAAAACGGTATAAAGCTCTCACATGTTATATTGTAAAATAAAAATTTACTATAATATAAAACTGTCACATATTTCTAAATAATAAAAAGATCAACAAATAATTATTATAATTATCATTTATTGTATTATAATTCTATACCATATATATTTATCGTATAGTAAATGGTTTGGTCAAGAGTTTTATATAATTTATGTATTATTAATTATTTAGAGTTTTTGGAAGTTTTTATTTAAAATTCAATGTTTTAGTATATTGTCGTTTTGTACATTCATTTTCATCCGTATCCGTAAAATCTAATTATTGATGTTCAAGTATTTTTATTCTTGGTTTTAGCTAGAACTAGATAAGGCTTTGGATTTCCTTGAAAGAAAATTTAGACTTTGGACCATTCAATCATTTTAACTCACAACAAAAGCCTGATTGATATCCCAATCGTCCACTGGTACTGTAACGAATTTGTTTACGGGACTTGTGTAAAAGAAAAATTTTAAATTAAATAAATAGTGTCATGAATACTAAATTCTCATTTCTTCTTCTTAGTTTCTGTTTCTTCATTTTGCTTTTCTATTGATATCTAGATTTTTTTTTTGTTTCTTCCCTTAAAAATATAAACTTTTGCGTCGTGTGATCATTATTTATTTAGGTTTTTATATTTGAAATTACAAACCAAAAAATTGAAATAATAATAAGCTACAATTAAAAGTAAAAACTAAGAGTGTAAATAATGAAATTCTCAAAATTATTTGCATAAACTTTGAAATTTAAAAAATATAAGGGAGAATAAGAAAAATTGGGAGAAATTCTAAATTTTAAAAATTATTATGGGATCCATGCGAAGAGGGCTTAAATAATTGAAAATTGGAGAAATAACATGTTGGGGCACAATTCGGACAGGCCAAAATTGACCATGGGCCCTGGCGGCCCAATAATGTTGTTCAAGCGACTCGAACAGGTCGCATGATCGAATCGATTATTTGATTCGTTTGTCGGAATTAGTTCCTCAAACCGACTATTCGATTCCTTCAAGGTACCGTTTGTCCGGATCGTTCGTATCAGTTGGGCGGATAGCACGTTCTAACGGTTAACACACGATAAGTACAGGACCGGAATATGAGGAAGTAGTGGTTTTTACAGCAAATCATCATTCGACACGTGTCCCAGTATTACAATTATTGATGAAGCATTGCTCCACTCCACCTGACGGTTAATGATCACGTTTCAGTTCCACAGTCTATATATAGGGGAAAGGTAGCTTCAGAAAAGGACAGACAGAAAAAGAGATACAGAAACCCTGCTTGATTATTTTCTCATCTATCCTAACTTTCTTGTAACATTGCAATTTGTACAAAGAAAACTTGATAGTGAACTACAGTGGACATAGCTCTTCATTAACAGAGTGAACCACTATAAATTTGGCGTGTTCTTTATTTCTGTTTTATTTCTTTCATTTATTTCTGATTTTGTGTGCATATCCGAGTAGACAGGTCCATTTAACGATGATTTGAGGGCCCAAATTCCCAATTACTTGATTCGATAATTCAACAATTTACCTGTAGGAAAACGCCTCCACATAACACAAATTTTAAATTAATATATAATGAGCTAGCTTGGGGTCTAGGCTCATTTTGGATACAATCCAAACCACACTTTTTAAGCTTTCATAGTTAAAAGGTGATTTACATAAGTTTCTAAATAAACTTGAATATAAAATTGTCTACAAACTGTTTAAATTATAAATTGTCTCTTATGTAATATGTAAAGACTATCATAGCCTTAAATTATATAAGGAAATAACTAACCTCTAACATTATCTCTCTAAAACACAATTAACCAAAAAAAAAAAGGATGAATAATAATAGATATATGATTGTATTGATTTGATTTAAAAAGGAAAAAAAGAAAGCAATTAATTTGACAAGTTTACATTTTTTATAGGTCAAAAATACTTTATTATTATTAAAAAGAATTCATCATTGTCTAATTAAGGAAAAGAAACATATGTTGCAAAATGGACAACTAATTGTAATATAATAGTGTAAGAATTCTTCAAAAAAAAAAAATGTAATAGTATAAGACAGCAAAAAAAACAAGGAAACGAATAATTAATTCCAAAATAATTTATTATGAGGGCAGTCTAGTTGATTGGAAACTCTCCACCCCTAACCATAAACTGAGGATTTAAGTCACCCTAAACCCCACTTCAATGTGGTGGCTTTCCCCCTCCCGTTATATAAAACAAAAAATCATTATTAGAACCATAATTATAGAAATGACAAATCGCAAATTTCAAACACTTGATAATGACAAGATTTCATTGGTGTAATGAATACAACAACATGAAAAGCCTATAATTGTTATAGATGGAGCCAAATCAATAACCTAGCAAAAGAAAAGAAAAAAAAGCGGACAGCATCTAAGTGCCGTAGTGCCAAGATTGGGAGCCGTGACGCTAGCTGGAAAACAGATCGACGTTGCAGCGTCAAATTTGGGCGCTACAACACCAACACGCTACGTTGTGCAACTTCTTAATGCAAAAGTGAGCATTCCAAAGCCATATAACGTGTAACTGTTAGGGTTTCTCAAGGGGTTGTGATTTTTTCTCTCTTTCTTTGAGGGCATTTTTGGAGATAAGGAGGCTTGGGTTTACAGAGAGAGAGATAGGGGTTGTTTGGTTATGTTTTTATAAAGGATTTTCTTGTTTTCAGAAACCCAAAAAACAAAAATGAAAACAAGAACTTGTTTGGTTAAATTTTAGACAAAACACAAAACAAAAACATTTTAGAAAAATCCCCTAAAAAACCCCAAAAAGGGAAATAAAAAAAAGTTGTTTTCTCTTTTTTCTCTCTTCACTCTCTCTCACTCCCTCCCTCAATATTTCTCTGCAACCCATGACCACTCCTTGTCGATGAGCTTGCCGCCGTTGCAGCTACAGTAGCGAACCCAGCCGGCAGCACCCAACAAACCAAGCCACCCTCCTTTCGCTGGTAGTTCTCGGTGTCGCCCAACTGTAATAGTTACCTCCCTTATCTCTAGAGCCCAACCTCAACAAAGTGCCCCCTCCATAGCCTAGCGGCCTATTCTTAACAAGAGGGATCGTGTCGATCTCCATTGGTGGCGCTGTCGATCTTCGCGAGATTGGCCATTGATGAAAAGGAAACTTATCGAGTGGTCGTCGATGCGAGAGTGTCGTCGATTTGCTACCGTCAACGGGTGTGGTTTGGTCTGATGACGTCAAAGTAGTCGCCGCATCTCGCGCAATTAATGACGACGACGTCTACGTCACCAAAGTAGAGGAAGAAGAGGAATTTCTTTTCATTTAACAAAATAATAATACAAAATATTTAATATATTAATATTTAGTTTTTTAAAATTAAACTTGGGTTTTCAAAAACATGTACACCAAACACAATTTTATTTTTCTCAATTATTCTTAAAAAGAATAAAAAGGATCAACCAAACACAATTTACAAAACAAGCTCAGCACATTTTCCAAAATATTTTCTTTTGCAACTTTTTTAAAAACTAGAAACATAATAAAAACATTACCAAAAGGGCCCATAATTTTTGAGTGTAAGAACTCTATTATGGTGTGAGTTGAAGAGATACTCAAAAATTACCCACAAACGATGCTAAATAGAAGAGAGATCTGGAAAACACAATTTGTGAGTGTGTGATAGAAATTTCTCTTGTAATCTGTAATCATAGTGGAATTTACAATAGTAAAAACAGGACATAGTCACAAATTTAGATGAACCTGTATAAAAATTTGGTATCTCTTTTTTTTAATTCCTTTTTCTACAATCATTCGTTCTTTGTATTCTTAGAATTAGGAGGCACCTAATTCCTAATAACTGGCATCAGAGCTTTCGGTTCAGATTGACAACGATGACGGGCGAAGAAGGGTCAGCAGCAGGTATCACCAAATTTGATGGTTCAAATTTTTCTTATTAGAGGATGCAAGAGAAAGACTACCTCTATAGCAGGAAATTATACTTGCTCTTGGGTGATAGGCCCGAAGGCATGAAGGATGAGGAGTGGAATCTCCTTGATAGACAAGTGTTGGGTGTGATCCGTTTTGACTTTGTCAAAGAACATGGCCCACAACGTAGTGAAGGAGAAGACCACTACAAGGATGATGATGGCTCTATCAGACATGTATAAGAAGCCCTTGGCCAATAACAAGGTATACCTCATGAAGAAACTTTTCAATTTAAAAATGCCTGAAGGTGCCTCGATAGTAGAGCATTTGAATAAATTTAATACCGTTCTGAAGTATTGGTCTCAGTAGAGATTAAATTTGATGATGAGATCAACGCCCTAATCCTTTTGGCCTCGCTACCATATAGTTAGGAACCCATGAAAGTGGCCATTACCAATTCGATTAGGAATGCAAAATTGAAGTTTGTTTATGTCAAAAACTCTATTTTGGTGGAATAAGTCCGTAGGAAGGATTCTAATGAAACCTCAACATCAAACTCTGCCATTAATGTTGAGATAGGGGTAGGAAATCTGAGAAGCATTCCAACAAGGATAATGGTAAAAGAGGCAAGTCGAGGAATGGGAGAAGCAAGTTAAGGAACGGTAGGAATGTGGCGCGTTGAAATTGTGGAAAGACTGGCCACTTAAAAAGAATTGCAAGGCTCTGAAGAAGAATGAAGACAAGAACATTGATGCTACAAACGCCACCACTAAAGAGACACAATATGCCTTACTCTTGTTTGTTGACAATTCTCTTGATTCATGGGTGATAGATTCAGGAGTATCATTCCACACTACTACACATCATGATGTTTTAGAGAATTATGTTGCTGGAAATCATGGTAAGGTTTATCTTGCTGATGGTGAACCTTTGAATATTGTTGGCATTGGAGATGTCAACTTAAAAAATGCCTAATGGGTTTGTGTGGAAGATTTATAAGGTGAGACATGTACCCAAATTGATACGTAACTTGATTTTGGTAGGTAACTTGATGACGAATGACATAATGTGACCATCAATTGTGGAGGTTGGAAAGTCATAAAAGGAGCCATGGTTGTTGCTAAGGGATGTAAAGCTAAAACTCTCTACATTAATTCTAGTTGCAAAGATACCATAGTAGTTATTGAGTCTACTGCTAATACTAAGCTATGGCATCACAGACTCGGGCAAATGAGTGAGAAAGGAATAAGGATGCTTCACTCTAAAGGAAAACTGCTAGGGTTGAAAACTATTGATCACAGTTTGTCTAAAGGTTGCATCTTTGGCAAGCAGAAGAGAGTTAGTTTCTCAAAAATAGGTAGAGTGCCTAAGTCCAGAAAGTTAGAGCTAGTTCATATGGATGTATGGGGACCTTCGACGATGACTTCTCTTGGTGGTTCAAATTATTATGTGACATTTATTGATGACTCATGCAGAAAGGTATGGGTTTACTTTTTGAAAAATAGATCTGATGTCTTTAATGCTTTCAAGAAATGGAGAGCTATGGTGGAAAATGAGACAGATTTGAAGGTGAAGTGTTTGTAGTCTGATAATGGGGGAGAGTACATACATGATGATTTTAAGCGATATTGTGCTGAGAACGGAATAAAGATGAAGAAAACTATTCTAGGGAAACCACAACAAAATGGTGTAGCTGAGAGGATGAATAGAACTCTAAACAAGCGTGCTAGAAGTATGAGGCTACACGTTGGGCTACCAAAGTCGTTTTAAGCTGAGGCAATTAACACTGTAGCTCATCTAATCAACAGAAGTCCATCTGCACCATTGAAGTTTAAGCTATTGGAAGAAGTTTGGAGTGGTAAAAAGGTTAACCTCTCTTATTTAAAAGTGTTTGGTTGTGTTTCCTATGTTCATATTGATTTTACTGCTAGAAGTAAACTTGATGTAAAATTAAAAAAAAAATACCTTTTTGTTGGCTATGGTGGACTTGAGCTTGGTTATCGTTTTTGGGATGACCAAAATGGAAGATTATTAGGAGCAAGGATGTGATCTTCATTGAAGATGTTCTGTATAAGAACAGAGATAGCAATGACTCCAGAAGTACAAGTTCTAAAGATAAGAAGCCTGATGTAATTCCATTGAAGTATCTTCCTGAAGTGAAAATGCAGAATTCAGAAGTTAAAGATTAAGAAAATATAGCTCCAGAAGGAAATCAAAGCACTCTTGCCACTACAGTCAGGAGATCTAGTAGGACCATTAGACCGCTGCAGAGATACTCTACTTCATTGCATTATATTTTGTTGACCAATAGAGGTGAACTGGAAAGTTATAAAGAAGCCGTGCAGGCTAAAGATTCAGTCAAGTAGGAGTTAGCCATGAGGGATGAGATGAATTCTTTAATGTCCAATCAAACATGGCAATTGGCAGAGTTACCAAAGGGCAAAAAGGCTTTCCATAACAAATGGGTATATTGGATAAAAGATGAATGTGATGGCAACAAACGGTACAAGGCAAGGTTAGTGGTAAAAGGCTTCAACAGAAAGAGGGCATTAATTTTACTGAGATTTTTTCTCCAGTGGTGAAACTAACCACGATTAGAATGGTACTTGTGCTAGCGGTAAACGAAGACTTGTTCTTAGAATAGTTGGATGTTAAAATAGCCTTTTTCCATGGTGATTTAGAGGAAGAGATCTACATGAAGTTGCCACAAGGTTTCAAAGTATGGGTTAAGGAGAACATGTTGTGCAAACTTCAGAAGAGCTTGTATGGCCTTAAACAATCTCTCAGGCAGTGGTACAAGAAGTTTGATGGTTTTATGTGTAGCAGTGGTTTCTCAAGGTGTCAAGCATATCACTATTGTTATGTGAAGAACTTTAGTGACTCTTACATTATATTATTGCATACATTGATGACATGCTGATAGTAGGAGGATGCAAACAGAAGATTGACAAGCTAAAGAAGATTTGTCTAAGAATTTTGTGATGAAGGATTTAAGTGCTACAAAACAAATCCTTGGGATGAGAATAATAAGAAACAATAGTGGTTTGAAACTGTCATAGGAAGAACATGTGGAAAAGGTACTTAACAGATTCAACATGAATAATGCAAAGCCTGCGAGTACTCCTTTGGCTAATCATATGGCCAAGGTGCCTTATGTTTCCATAATAGGCAGTCTCATGTATGACATGGTTTATACCAGACCGGACATTGCACATGTGGTGGGAGTTGTGAGTAGGTACATGAACAATCTAGACAAGCAACATTGGAAGGCAATGAAGTGGATTCTTAGATATCTGAGAGGTACTACAGGTTAGACTCTATGTTTCAAGAAGTCAGGCTTGGGATTACAGGGTTATGTAGATGCTGATATGGTTGGAGACATTGATGGTAGAAAGAGTACTACCAGTTACGTTTATACGTTGGGTGGCATAGGAATTAGTTGGGTCTCAAGACTGCAAAAGATAGTTGCACTCTCTACAACTGAAGCAGAGTATGTGGCAATGACTGAAGCAAACAAGGAGATATTTGGTTGTAGTCTTTTTTGGAAGAACTAGGTCACAAGTAGGAAAGGAGTGTGCTACATAGAAATAGTTAGAGTGCCATTCAATTGGCAAAAAATCCTGCATTTCATGCTAGGACGAAGCATATATATTTGCATTACTACTTCATCAGATCGGCTTTAAAGGATGGGGTGTTAGAACTTGAGAAGATTCTTAGGAATCAGAATCCAGCAGATATGTTTACCAAAACTATTCCTATCGAGAGATTGAAGTTGTGTGCAACTTCAATTGGACTTTTCCTAGAGGTGTGAAAAGGTGTTGTCGCTGCAGTTTTAGATATAGTGATTGATTAATCTTCAAGTGGGAGATTGTTATAGATGGAGTCAAATCAATAACCCAGCAAAAGAAAAGAAAAAAAGGGGGCATCATCTGGGCACCGCAGCACCAAGATCGGGCGCCATGGCACCAGCAAGAAAACAGACAAATGCTACAGTGTCGGATTTGGGCGCTGTAGTGCCAACATGCTGCATTGTGCGACTTCTTAATGCAGAAGTTAGCATTCCAAAGCCATAAAACGTGTGGCTACTAGGATTTCTCATGGGGTTGTGATTTTTTCTCTTTCTTAAAGGGTATTTTTAGAGATAAGGAGACTAGGGTTTACACAAAGAGAGATAATTTTTGAGTGTGAGAACTCTATTGTGGTGTGAGTTAAAGAAATACTCAAAAATTACCCATAGACGGTGCTAGATAGAAGAGAGATTTGGCAAAAACAATTTGAGAGTGTGTGATAAAAATTTCTCTTGTAATATGTAATCATCTATTTCATCATAGTGAAATTTGCAGCGATAAAAACAGACGTAGTCACAAATTTGGACAAACATGCATAAAAATTTGGTGTCTCTTTTTATTAAATTCACATTTCTGCAATCTTCGTTCTTGGTGTTCTTAGAATTAGGAGGTGCCTAATTCCTAACAATAATGTACTATAATTTATAATTTAGATTTTTAAATATTTGATAACGTGTCTAATGTATTTCATTATGAAGGTTATGTGTATGTATGATATGAATATGAATACTATGATTGATATTTGTTATCTTATTATAAACACGATATAGCTTATAAGTACCACAAAATGTATAATGAACATTCACAATAAGGTCCATTAGAAACCCATTAAGAACATAACCTTCTAAGTTGCAATGAAAGAATAGATAAATTCTATAAAATTATAATCTCGATAAGGATAAATATACGGATTCTTACAAGAAATCAGGTTGTGAGAAAAGTTTAAGATATAAGAGAAGAACTTCTCAGGGGTCATAGACTATCTATGGGTGGTAACTTCTAAGCTAATATTTGACCAAACAAACCTCACTATAGTAATCTCATAATGAGATGTCCCATCCCAGGCCTATAGTTAAAAAAATCAATAAATAAATAATAATAAATACGTTATGTAGATGAATTGAACACCATCCTATAAGAAGTTAAGATCATGTTAAGATTATTGAAGTAAAATTGCTTCCACTCACCCAAGAAACGTAAGAAATATCACAAGAATATATACGATAATAAGAATGATAATGGATAGTCATAAACCTACCTGTTTAATAATTCAAAAAGTAATGACTGTAGGTTGGTTCAACTGGAGTAGTTTAATAGAGCCACCCTATCGCCGTCATTGTGCCACTATCAGAACCACCATTTTAGGTAGCTGTGATGTGCACCACCTACACCAAATGACTTAGATCACCATGAGGATCAAAAGGCCTTGAGTAGTTTCAGCTAATGACGCCACATAACGGGGGCCAAACTTGGCCATCACCACCATCGTGGGAGCCATCGTGCTTGCACTTCTCAACTACCTTGTCAAATCAAACCTTCATGATGAAGCATTTCGAGCTTGCAATTTCATGAAATCCCCACGGATTGATGGAAACTATGAGAGCCACTGTGGGTCACTTTGATTCTACCATTTTTGGTAGTGTTGAGTAGCCTCACCTTAAAGGAAACACTTAAAGTGACATGAGGAACAATAGACCTTGGTCAATTTTGGACCATGATTGCTAGAGAGTCGTTGTTCGTGCCTCCTTTTATGGCCATGATTTTCGAGCATGATCTATTAATTACAGGCCGAACCAATTAAAATTGGCTGCACCATTGAACTCAAAAGTTCCAAAACTAGCAAGAGCCAAAGTTTCAGCACAGTCTATTGGCCGAAGCCCCTACATGCACTACTGTGGGTGATCGGGCTCTAGCGAACCTCTGCTTTCGTGCTCCCAACTCCCAATGAGTGATCTGAGACCCCTTTATGACTTGTTTCGACGTTTCAAACGTGATGGTGCCCTTTGTTTAAGCTAATTCCATTCATTGAAAATCATCTAGTGTCGAATACACACGGATCGAGGTAGTAACGAAATCTAGAATGATGTTTCCAGCAATACATGATGTCAAATAAGTATTCCTAGCCCACGGTCGCTCGAGGACCATTGTTGATGATGCTTTACAAACTATAAATACATCGAGATTTGACTACAATCGTTTAGCTCGTAATCCTAGTAAGTAGGAATCACACCTATAGTATGAATAGTTTTTTTAAATAAATTGTTTTACACATTTTCATAAAAAATTTTATGAAATGCATGATCAGTGATTTGTCACGCTGTGTTAAGTTATGATGTGCTTTTATATTATGATTTGATAGGATTTATTACATTTATATCGTGCCATGTCATGCTATGTTGTGATTGTTTCATGATCAATATGTGATGTATGTAGTAATAAATTATATTATTTAGTTACTTTCAAGTTTTGCATGTTTTCGATATATGGTTTATGATTTATATAATTGTGATGCTATGTAGCAACATGTTGTACTGCATGCATATAATAAGACAAGTTAAAGATATCGTACCAATCTCTCAAGTTGCGAGAGGCTTCAATATAGTTTATGATCTTGATGTCATTAGGGACCTTGTGAACTCTAACTTCTCGAAGATCGCATGTAACCTGTGCGATCACCCGGCTAGCTTAATAAGATAAGTTAAAGCTTAAATTATTAACCATAAAACAATTTGATAAGCAAGCATAAAAACTTCATGCATGTTTTTATTAAATGATTTTAAATATGTTTTGAGAGTCTAATTTTCTACTTGCTAAATGAAAGCTCATTTAAATATGTTCATGTTATAGGTAAGAAACCTATTAATGACATTTGATGGGCAGTGGTGAGCAGCAGACGAATGGTGGAGATATAAATGGATATTGCTCAAGCAAATGTAATACTTTCGCATTTTTAGTTTACAAAATTATTATTTTACAAAATTACATACATATAAATAAGTAAATGAAATTACGTAATTATGTCTTGAAAACCGAGATTGTAATTCTACAACCTTGGTCTAGAGAATTGTAGGATTTAAAAATGTTGCAATAGAAAATACAACAAGTACGTGAAAATTTTCAAGTAAGAAAATTATAAAATTATTTAGAATTACAAATGTTTATAGGAGTAATTTTAAGATAAGAAATTATAAGAAAAATATAACAATTTTAGGAAGGATTTAAAAATCATTGAAATTAGAAATTCATAACGATATTTAATGTAGATTTGTTTTATAAATAATTTCACTAAATTAAGGAATATTTTCACTAAATTAAGGAATGTTTGAAAGAAAGTAGTTTTAAATAATTATCTTTATGTTAAAAAAAAAGTTTTATGAAATTATTGTTATTGGTTTAAGAAATGAATGCATAATGTGTCTAAAGAATTCAGTCTTTAAAAATTATGATTGTGCTCAAATGTAAATATTATTACTTATTATCATGTTTAAAAAATTAATCTTATCATGTTAAATTTATAGAAATAAGTTTTAACAAATAATTATTATTCCTTTAGATGAATTTATTTCAAGAAATAATAATTATTATCATGTTAAAATGTAATAATTATTATTACATCATGAGAAATCGATATTTATTAAAAGCAAATATTTTAAGAAATTATTTTAAGGTTTTGCTTTAAAAAAATTTATTCAGCAATTTAAATATTTTATATTAAAACATGTTTAAGATCAAGATTAAGTAGTTAAGTAACAGCCACGTAGGTAGGATTGTTGCAAAAAGTATAAAATGAGTATTAAGATATTATTTTTAAAAGAAGAGAATTACTTTTCATTAATAAAAATTTAGCAATAAAGCAAATCAGTAGAAGCTCTCAATATAATTTTATCAAAATAAAAGAGCTCTCAACTTAAAAGCATAATGATGTTCTTGTAAATTTAAAAATGGCATTTTATTGTTTGTCAATATCTCTATTTATCACTTTTTACAAACTTTTATTTAGTTGGTTGCATGGCAGAATGATAATGAAATAAAATGGAATGGTTACATGGCAGAATGGTACTAGTAATGGGAATGGGATTAGGAATGGTAATGGAAAAGAAAGTTAATTCATTTGTTTGGTTGTAGTTTTAGGAATACTATGTAATGGAATCTGAATATTATTATGTTGACAAAATCACCTTTATCTTATAACACTAATATTTTATATACCAACATAATTAATATGGTAAATAAAATGTAAAGTAATATAATATAATAAGACTATAAGTATATAATATAATATATAATTATAGTATAGAATATAATAATATTATCATAATAGTTAATATATAGAATATTATAAAATGTATTTTATTATTTTTTAACTTTTTTCTAAAAAAAGGTATTTGTTTTTATTTATGTTTTTATGGATGGAGGGACAATTTAAGTGTTTTAGACAAAATTAACGGTCAACTCACAAAGGGGGTGTTAAAGGTGAGTTTAGTGTTGTCACCAAGGAGCCTTACTCTAGGTGGTCAGCAACCTAGCTCAACAAAGCTACGTGGAACCAAAAACTAATCCCAATGAGCTTGGATCACTTATCCGAGGTGCTTTTTAGGTCCCTCGGGCCACACTACGATTGGTTGCCTCCTCGAATCAAGCACTAGCTTGGGTTGGATTCTTTTCACTTGAAAGTGGGCTGCTACTCGCCATTACTAGCCAACAAATGGCAGACAACTCACCATCAGATGGGAAATGATCCATAGTCGAACAGAGTTTTTAACTAGGATTTAGGGCTACCAACAATGAAGCTGAATATGAGACTATGATTGCTGGTATAAAGCTTGCTGCCACACTAGGGGCTACCAAACTTATTTTGAAAGCGACTCCACTTTGGTCATTAACTAAATAAATGGAGCGTTTGAGGCCTAAGACGAGAAGATGCTTTCATACCTGAGGATGGTTACAAAGCTCAGAGCCCAGTTCGATCATTTGGAAGTAAAACATGTCCCGCAAGATCAGAACTCAAGAGCCAATGCACTCACCAATTTGGAATCTTCAGTTGAAGTCAGTAAGAGAAGAATAATCCCCTTGGAATGAATAGACAGTCTAAGCATTGAGTTGGTCGAAGAGACAAATTATGTCGACCTAAGGGACGATTGGAGGATGCCCATTGAGATGTATATACGTGATCGTTGGCTAGTCGAAGATAAGCAGATGGCGAGAAAGATCAAAGTTTAAGCTACAAGGTACTACCTGATCGATGAGAAACTTTATAGGCGTTCTTTCACAGGACCTTATCTTCGTTGTCTTGGAGAAGACAAGATTGAGAAAGTCATTCAAGAAGTTCATGAGGGATCGTCTGGCAACCATTCAGGGGGTTGATCACTGTGCAACAAAGTTAAGAGGCAAGGGTTCTATTGGCCAACAATGTAAAGCGACTGCTAGAACTTTGCTTGCAAATACGACAGTTGCCAAAGGCATGCTCCCACCATTCACCAACCAGTTGAAGAACTTTCCTCAGATAGTTCACCCTACCTTTTCATGAAGTATTCAATGGATGTGGTTGGATCATTTCCTCTGGCTCAGGGACAAGTCAAGCATTTGCTCGTCCTCATGGATTATTTCTCCAAATGGGTCGAAGCCGAAGCATTTGTGGATGTTAAAGAGCAAGATGTTGAAAGGTTCAGTTGGAGAAATATTATTTGTTGGTTTGGAGTTCCAAGAGAGATCATCACTAATAATGGCTCCCAATTCATTTCCTTCAAAAAATTTTGTCGTGATTAGGACATTATTTTGAGCTTCTCAACACTAAGGTACCTGCAAGGAAATGGGCAAACAGAAGCAATGAATAAGACAATCGTGAAGAGCCTAAAGAAGAAACTGGAGACTAGGAAAAGATGTTGGGTCGAGGAACTCCTGATGGTGCTTTAGGCCTATCAAATGACTCCGAGAAGGGTGACTGGCGAATCCCTTTTTTTTGCTCGTGTATGGAACAGAAGCTCTCATTCCTACAGAGGTAGTCACTCAAGACCTTCGAGTCAATTACTTGTTCTTGAACGAAGCAAAAAACAACAAAATGATGTAGGATGCATTGGATCTGATAGACGAGAAAAAAAACAAAGCCTATTATTGCCTTAGACGTTATCAGCAAGCAGCCGCCAGGTATTACAACCAGAAAGTGAAAGTCAAGACGTTTCAAGAAGGCGAACTCATACTTAAAAAAGTTTTTTTAAAATACGAGAGAAGCTAATGTTGGGAAATTGATAGCTAAATGGAAAGGCCCTTATTAAGTTCGGTCTGTTGTTCGAGAGGGGTATATATGTTGGAAAAATTAGACAGATCAACCCTAGCTAAAAGCTGGAATGCACGTCATTTAAGGAAGTATTATGTGTGACATTTATAAATTTTACTCTTTATTTTATCCTTATGTAATTGAACTACATTTGGCTTGATCCTTACATATATGGGTATATAGACAGCTTGTGGGCTATAAACAAGTGCAACCACTATTAATTAAAATTTTATTTTCCCAGGATCATTGCCAAGTTGTTCTCGGGCTAAACTCACTGACAAGCCATCTTCATGGCTTTACTTCAGACTCGACAAGCTTGATTCAACCACTCTTGCATTGCCATCTCTATGGTTAACTTTGGACTCGACCTGCTCGATCTGAACAATTTTGCATCTCCATTTTCATGGCTCTTTGGGCTCAATCAATTCGATCCAAAACTGTCCTCATTGAACAAACTGGTGCTGTAATCAGGCCTCAACACTAAAAAGAATTCGATCAACTCTCCCAGAGTTTGATCCCATATCGCCATTTTTATGGCACTGAATTCGATTTACTCTTAGAGTTCAATCTTACACCGCCATCCTATTGGCTCAACACCAGGCTAGATTCAATCAACTCTCCTAAATTCTGATCTCAAATCGCCATCTACATGGCTCAGTCTCACCTATAACTTGGCTAACCCTTGGAGAATTCAGTTTGTGCTAGAAAAACGTCTTAGTTTGATATTACATTGATCCCTTTGGATCCAATTGGATACTTCGATTTGTCATACATTATTAGCTTGATTGCTTTTAATTTATTTAAATTGACTAAGTGCCTGATCGCCACACATACTATATAAGAGCACGAGTAATCTGAAGATGAATTCATGAAGTTGAATTTGATACTAAAGTTTCGTTTGAAAAAATAGAGCATTCGATGCAAATTGAACAAATGGAGGTACAAATTGTTCAAATATAGACAAAAACAAAAGTTTTTCTTAGGAATCTCCTCCCTCAACAAGTTGAACATTTTCGCCTTTAATCAGATTGACAACAGGGGGCTCCATGACTTCGCCACTTGATGTCAGAATGGTACTTGGCTCAGGAACGATAGGAACAGCAAGAACATCCTAGCGAGCCGGTTCACCTTTTCAACAACCTAAACATTCGAGTCATTTGGTGACAGTAGTTCTTGCAATTCCTTGATCTCTTCGTCGATCGCTTTGGCACTGAGTTGGCCTGACCTGAACTCTAATAAGGACCTAAGTTGTGCTTTGAAGGAGGAAGTGCCATAAACTTCGAGCAGCTGCTCCTTGATTTCTTTGATGTATTTGTCTTTGGCATCCACTATCTTCTTTAGGTTGTCAACTTCCTCCTTGGAAAGTCTAAGGCTACTAGCCAAGCTCAGCACCTTTTCATTCAACCTATTCAACGCGTTAGCCGCATCATCAAGTTCTTTTTTCTTGTCATCTCTCTCAGCTTTTACCTTCCTAAGCTCTTCTCCAAGCTCCTTATTTTTCAAAAGCTCTTACTCGTATTTGTGAACAACTTTGTTCGCGAAGAGATTGTGGAGCAAAAGAGCCTGCATGACAAAAAATTTAGTACAAATGATACAAATGAAGTCAACTAGATTGAACATGATTTGGAAATTTACCTGTCCCATAGCCGCAGCCAATTTGTTATAAAGCCAAGAAAATGACTACCCACTGAAAAACTCCTCGTCTTTGTTGAAGTAGAAATTTACAGCTGCTCTTGTCGCCTTCTCCCTGTCTTGAATAATGCTGACGTCATTTGGGATGTTGAAGGTTTTCTTAGGAACCCTTGATTCGATGTCCCTGGTTGAAGCAAAAGGCTGAGCCCCTTTCCTTTTCTTTGACAATAGGGGTTGTATGTCAAATGGAGAAGGTGGAGGAAGATTGGATGAATTGGTTGAAGGAGCGACCTCTTTTTAGACTAAAGGTTCGCCAGTGTTGGTCCTCTTCTGCGTTGCTTTGTCCGCAGCTTTCTTCTTCCTCATCTATCTAACTGAGGGCAGTGTTACCTTCATAGCTAATAGCGTGGCTTCTACGAGATGAACATCTTTGTTAGATAAAGGGGTAATATATTTGGATAGACCGTACAGGTGTTGAAGTGCATTGTGGTATACAAAGGTCCAATCAACTCATTTTGAAAATCAAATAGGAATACCTATTGGGATTTCTTTAAAGCACTTCCAAATCAACGACTTCCCAAGTCGATCGGGTTGTGAGATTTCAGCCCAAGTCCGACCCCTTAAAGCAAGCAAATTGGAGCCGAATGATTTAATTTGTAATCTACAAAGAAAGACAGCACTTAACATTAGTTGGAATTACTGCTTGAAATATACAAAGTAATGATGCCTACCAATGTGACCAAAAGCAAATGGAAAAGGAAATTAAGCAGTCAGTTCAAAAGAATCATGGTTGATCGACATGAAGAAGTATATTTTTCCCAGTGTTTGTTCGCGTTTACAAATTCTGTGATGAGTTGTTTTGACTATCAGTACATGAAATAGAAACGACCCAAGCTTTTGTTGTTTGACTTCAAATAGTAGCATCGGAGAACATTGTATATGTCAAAATTGATTCCAGCCTCCTCTATCAAAACCATGAGGTCAATTAGTAGTCAGACCCCGTTCAGCATGAGTTGAGTCATGGAGATGTAGAAATGATCGACGATCTTGATCATAAACTCTAGAATCGACAGTCGAAGGCCAAGCTCAAACCATTTGGTATACACATAAAACCAATTGTCGTTTTGTGTATTTGTTCGCTCCCCAAAATAGGGCAAATGCATTTCGACTGAGATTGGGATTCCATACTTTGATCTTATCGTCAGCAAATCCCCCTTTGTCAAGACAGACTTAGATTCTTTACGAAAAAAGATACTCCTTTGGTGGAAGAAATATACTTCTTTTTTTCAAGCGATTCAATTTGATCGACACTTGTAAAGAGACCTGCTGGCTAGTTTTGCTCTTCCACTAGGTTTGTTGCTTCTCTGTTGGTCCCAACACCACCAAGCCTGGAACCTAACTCGATTATGGACTGTTGATGAATCATTTCGTTGACTTCTCTTTCGTCGCTACTTGACCATGGATCCTCACCACTACTTGTGCTCAAATCAATAGAGATCATTTGTGACATTCTTACATAAACAGGTTTTTAAAACGAGATCTAGGGTTTTGAAGATTAAGAGGAAAAGGAATCCTAAAATCTTGAGGGTCTTAATAGTTTGTGAGAGTTCTAAACTCGCTATAGCCAAACAAGTCTAGCAATCGAGATTTTCTCAAAAAATGGGGTATATTTAGTATCAAAATGCTCAGAATTTGAAGAGAAATAAGATTACAGAAAGAAGTCGCAAGAAAATCAAAAAGGAAGGGAGAAATCTTGCTTAGACATCGCTGAAAAACTCTAAGAAATTGAGAGAAAATCGCCTTGAGTTTGAAGAAAGAGAAGCAAAATGAAGAGAAGAGAGAAAATATATGATATATACTACCCGAAGGTGTCTAATCGATGGTAGAGATCAATTAAGATCCATCTGATATAAGGGCTAGGATTTTGCGTCTTTACGGATTCTAGCTCAAACCGCAGCAGTGTCCTTTCAAATTAGACGCTTACATCAACACTGTAGAGATATTTTGGGGCCTTCCAATCGTGTGATGACATGTGTTATAGGTAATTGAGTATCACAATTTCTCAAGGAAGGGTAATGATTCTAGCATGGATGCGAGATTTCAATCAAGGTGACGTGTTGTCGGACTAGAGTCTAGCATTTAATCACTCATGTAGTTGATTACATCGACTAAGTATTAGGGGGCTAACTGTTGGGGTCCAATTTAGTTGGGCCCAAATTGCCTACAAGCCTAGATGGCCTAGTGTTAAAGTTAATCGAATAGATCGAAAAGAGTCAATCGATGCGAGGAAGGCTAATCGAACTGACGTTTCATTTAGTTCAATTGGTTTGATTTTTAATGCATGGTAAGAAGCATTTAGGTTATATCGATCGCCCAAGATAATTCAAATTTGTCTCGTGTTTGTTTGACCGGATCAATTACCAAGAGTTGGCTATTATTGGCACGAACTGACGGTTACTAAGACATCTGATCATGGACCAAAACTTAAGGGAGACATAATTCTTGCAGCCTATCGCGAATCGACACGTGTCCCACTGCTACAGTTGCTCTCAATGCATTATCCCACTCTGTTAGATGGTTGGGAGCCACGATTCCTCCTTATTCTCAATATAAAGAGATGGTTGTTTTATTATACAAGATATAGAAAAAACATACAGAAACTCTACCCAAGGGCTTTCCCATCTCTTTCTACTCTCTTGTAATTTGTACTAAGAATATTATAGTGCATTACAGTGTACATAATTCTTCTTTAATAGAGTGAACCACTATAAATCCTATGTGTGATATTCTAGTTTTTACAGCATTATTTATTCTGGTTATTGCACTTTGATCTTGCTTATTTACTTGAGCTAATAGGCCCAATTAACGGTGATTTGAGGGCCCAAATTCCTCGAACAAATTCTAATAAATCCAAATTAGCATTTTCATATTTGATTGTAAATCCACCTTCTACACTATGTGCAAAAAATAAAGCACGTGGTATCTATTTCCCATGACTCCACTCTAATTGTCCGCCGCTTCACCACTATCCATTAAACATTATTGGCAGATTGTTTACCTACAGTATGAATATTCTTAAATGAGCTTTCACTCAGTAAATATGAATAATAACTTACAAACAATTTGAAATAGCATGTAATAACTTTAAAAATACATGTACCGATTATGCTTTGTTATGATTTTGTCTTATTATTTGTCGGGCTCGAGTAGTCGTATCAGTACATAGCTCCTTTTTCTCCTTCTTTTTCTCATGTTGGAGATAAGTTTTCTTGTGGTACAGTAAAGTAGGGAAATATCTTTTGATATGGCTCAGTTTGAGTTAGGTTTTGGAGAGGAAAATGGAAGACAAATTTTGTCTTGGAGACCTCTTGGGAAGTTCAAGCAAGGAAAATGAAGAAAAAATGTGGTCATGTACTTGGACACCTATTTATAGACTGAGCTTAATTAGTACCCCCACCTAACCTTAGTTTGATTAGTCTCTTAAGTGACTTAGATGAAGTTAAACCTTAGCTTAAGTCTCTTAATGTTGGTGCCATACACTAACCATGGTGGGTAAGATTTGTATCTCATAGAAGCAACAAGTACAAGTCAATATCATGAGAAGCTTAAATCAATGGTTACTATTTATACCTTGTGCTTTCTTACAAGTTTCCCTTTAAGCAGATAATTTTTTAGATTGTCAGCAATGATTAACTTAGCTGAAA
This sequence comes from Artocarpus hirsutus, assembly GCA_946598075.1. Taxonomy (NCBI): domain Eukaryota; kingdom Viridiplantae; phylum Streptophyta; class Magnoliopsida; order Rosales; family Moraceae; genus Artocarpus; species Artocarpus hirsutus. Next base: position 94,355 of record CAMOHE010053887.1, read on the forward strand.
GGAAATTTTAGTATCTAACAGGTCTCCTCCTATTTTTCAAATACAGTGACACGCCAACCACAGTATAAATCAACATCGATATAAGTTTAATCGCATATCGATTTTAACTGTGTTTAGTCTTGAAATTTATTCTAGGCTTAAAAAAAATCTATACTTGGATTTTTAGTATCTGGACTTGGTAATGACATAGTTTTGACAAAGTCACTTTTCAAGCTTGCGTAGCATTTTTTACCAATATTGCTACTCACATAGCTCCAATTTTAAATTAATTAGTAATTAAGAATCTATTATGTGTTAGAGTGTTTTTGGTACACTACTAACTTTGTACTAAACTCAAGAATTCTTATAATTAAATTTCTCGAGTTACTTACGGATTAAAATTTCTTCCGCCTTAAGTTGGGGTAGAATCTATCAATCAATTATTAAATCACGAAAGTTAATAAATTTAATTTTAAAATTTACTATTGAATTTTTAGAATATTCTTAAATTAATTCCATAAATCCTTCAATCACAAAATTTGTAATGATATTTTCATGAAAATCCTTGATTTAAATATATAAATTTAATTCTAAGATTTTCTAAATCAATACATATTTATTCCTTTTCTTTCCATTCTTTTCCCCCCAACCAAACACAACCTATAAGCTCACATTTAAAGCAATCAAACTCACCGCGATTAGGTTGTTTAGGAGAGAATATATTATCGTTAAACTGTCTACAATGTAAAGCAAAAATATGCTACAACATAAAATAAAAATATATTAGAGCATAAAACTATGAGTTTTAACTTTTTTTTCAAACACCTTAATGACGTAGGTAAAGATCTTTTATATACATATATATACATATACATATCTTTTTCTCACTTGAGAGATTTTTAGGAAGGATCTTCTACAATTGGAATGATGCTAGAGTTTAAGACGATAACAATAAAAAAAAAAAAGATAAAGAAAAGCATAGAGTGTGTATTAAGATATTATTTTTAAAAGGAAAAAATTGCTTTTCATTAATAAGAATTTGGCAATAAAGCATATGAGTAGAAGCTCTCAATTAAATTTTCTCAAAAATTAAAGAGCTCTCAATTTATAGACTTAAAAATAGTATTTTATTGTTTGTCAATATTCTCTATTTATTACTTTTACAGATTTTTATTTTATTATTGTGTCTTTTAAATAATAAAAAAGATGTGAGGCCAGTTATAATGCATGTTTAACAATGGACGTTATAATTTTAATAAGACAAAATAAGATAAAAAGGTTCATTTCGTACGTGGGTTTGCAATGATGTGGATTTTAAACTTTGTGGATTAAACTGGTAATTTTGAATTTTGTAGTTTAAATGATGATTTTGAACTAACGTTTGGAATGTAAAGGTTAAAATGAGAATAAAACATCACATTAGTTTTAAACGAAAACTGGCATTTAAAAAACTATCATTTACAAAAGAAAACAAGAATAAGAAGGTTTTTACCAAACAAAATTATTCAAATGGTGTGAAATTGAGGCAAAGTTTTTATTTTGGGCAGTTGGGCTTGTTTAAAATAGCTCATACAGTTTGAACTGTCTCATTTATTATAGGAGAATGAGAAAAATAACAGATTTTTAAAACTTTTTGAAATAAATAGTAGGTTATGAAAATATTTGTAGTAAATAATTGATTTGTAAAATGAATAATTATTTATTATAGATAATTATTTATTATATCAATAAAAATTATTTACACAATCAACAATGAGGTAAATGGATTATTTGCATCTTAAAATCTATTTAATATGTAAATAAGAATTATCTTCATTATAAATAAGGATATAAATAAACCATTTACACCATAAATTTGTTATCTACTATAAGTATTTTCACTCTTTTATTTACTATAATTAATTTTGAAAAAGTGATATTTAATATAATTTTTCTTAATTTACTCCACCAAATGCAAGTTGAAACGGGTGCCAATGTTTGAATGGGCTTAATCCCAATCCAAATAGACTCCTCATAGCTTACTTATAGGGTGTTTAAAAGGGTAGTTCGAATCAATGGTTTAAACTGTGAATAGTATAAAACTTTTACATGCTACAATAAAAAGTTATAGTGTAAAGCTCTTATATACTACAGTCTCAAACCAAAATTAATAGTTTAAACTACTCTCCCAAACACTCTATTTAAGGAAAATATATGTTATCAGTCATCTACAAAACTACAAATATTTTTGTACTTGATCATAACACCACTTACTTTTTTTGTGGTATTTTTTTTTTCAATTTTTGTCTACTTCCTGTTGCTTTTTTTCCCTTCTTTTTCTTCCTTCTATGATGAAACTTTGGTGTCGAGACAACATTGATTTTTTAGATATGTATGCATGGATGTGTTCAACCACAATCAAGTAGACCTGAAATCAGGGGATATGGTTTGGTTTTGGTTTTTAAGGTTTATATGAGACTCGTAATCAAGTTGAAACTTGAATACTATAACATAAAAAAATTTTACCTTGTAGTATATTTTTAGTTTATATTGTAACATATGAAAAATTTACATTATAACAATTGAAAGTTTAATGTTAAAATTTGATTTTCAAAACACTCTCGTTATTGTCGAGAGGCTTTCATATACAAAACAAATACATTTCTGGATATTGATGCAAATTCAAAAAATCCCATGGGGGAAGATTTCATTCCTGTGGCTCTGCAAAAGTGGTCAACACATTTCTGGATATTGATGCAAATTCAAAAATCTCATGGGGGAGGATTTGCATTCCTGTGGCTTTGAAAAGCTTGCCAATGAACCACACATTTTGATAATCCAAAATCTGGATTCTGAACCAGTTATTTGTTTGGGCCCATAAGTTGTAAAACAAACATTATTTACATTAATTCGTTCTGGCTTTTCCTTGAAGATGTGTGATCATAATCATGTTTGGTTAAACAGTCTAAACCGAAAAAAATTCTAGTTAAAACCAGTCTTGTGTATTTTTTCCTCTAAAAAATTTAAATTATTATAATACATTTTTGGTTTAAATTGACAGTTCAAATCGACCATCTAAATATGATCTACATTTTTTTTCGGTTTCCATTTGTTTTTGGTAAGCCAATGAATTAACCCTTTTGACTTTAGTAGTAACATTTTGTGTCACTATGCGTTGGCTTGGCAGCAAGTATACCTGTTAAATATATATTATACATATATATATATATATATATATATGTATAGACACACACCAACAGACAGACCCAAATTTCCGTTTGGACTTCTTTGTTGATTCATAGTCCTCTAATTCCAACTATTTGTCCGCAACTTAGCTGATCATGTAAGGACTGAGATGTTTGCTCTGTATAAGCCAGTAAAGTTATTGGGACCCAGAATTGTCTGTTTAAACTCGCAAGAATCTTGAAATCTGACGTGGCCCTTATCCATTTAGTCGTAACCATGTCCGTGAATCCAATAACTCATAAATACCACAAGGCGTGTCTTTCTTTTAACCAACTGAACTTGCTTAATTAATCTCTCCCATTTTTCTCTATACTAGGAAACTTCAACTTTATTTTTTTTTTCTTCAGATCACTTAAAAAATGGCATCAATGTCTTCTTTGCAGACAATATTTCCAGCAAATTCAGTGAAGCAATCTGCATTAGTCGGTAAGCCACCAAGCTCAACTCTTCTTACGTGGAACAAGAGCAAGAAGAAGAAGAGGCCACTAACCGTTGTTGCCGCTGCCGGAGATGTATCGGCCGAGGGCACGACTTACCTGATTGCCGGAGCGGCCGCGGTGGCTATCCTCGGAACTGCCTTCCCTATCCTCTTCTCCCGGAAGGACATGTAAATTTTGTTCCCCCTCTTAATTCATATGTTGCATTAAGGTTTCCTCTAATGTTTTGTGCTTCCCACCTTTTAATTTAGAAATAAAATTCAGCAAAACGCGCGTTAACGAAATGATACTCCGCCTGATTGGTGGAGCCACCTACGGATGAGGGGATGAAGGTGGACGGATGCTCCTTGAACTATTGTTTTTTTCAATTCTGTAAATAATTTTTTTAAAATTAGTGTTTTGTCCCCCCTTTTCTTAAAATTTGACAATTTTTTTCTTTAGAAAATTTACCAAAACGTTTTAAGGAAATAATACTTTTCATGAAAAAAGTTTCAACTGGTTAGGAGTAGACAAGTTAATTAGAAACAGTAATTTAAATGGTTTTCATTTCGTAATTTAATAACAAAATTCCGTTTGTGAGGAAAAAAAAAAAGGTATACTAGTTATGAGAAAACTGCATAAATTTATCTTAAAAACAATAATTTACTTTTAGAGTTCACATGTGTGATGACGTTCATGGTAGCATTTATTCATCATATGTATTGTTGATTTTTTTTTTTTTTGGCAACGACATAGTTATATTATGAACATATGTATGTGTTTAAGGCTAAATATCATATGTTGTTTGTTTTACCAGTACAAACCACAATTTAAACCATTTTGTTACAGTATTTTCTCTTATAAATATTTAAATTTTTGTTTAAACTTTCTATTTAAACCTATGAACCATCGGTCATAACTGTTTGTTTGATGCGCTTTGTCACAGATGTCCTGAGTGTGATGGAGCAGGATTTGTTCGGAAGGCAGGAGTTACCTTGAGAGCAAATGCTGCAAGGAAGGATCAGGCACAAATTGTTTGTCCTAACTGCAATGGCCTTGGCAAGCTCAATCAAGTGGATAAATAAATAACAACAGCATCCTTTTTTCCGTTTCAGCTCTCTCTCTCTTTCTAATGTTATTTCATTTACATTCCTCTTTGTTCTAATCTGTGCTGTATTATATATAATGTTGATTTCTTTAGTCTTTACAAGATAATCAAACATTATATAAAGCCAATCATTAAAGAATTTAGAGAGAGATGAGAATTTTTGTGAATGGCTTAGTCAATTCCCGTTAATGGTGAGATTTATAATATATGCATGTTCAATCTTCACATAAAGATTTTTTACTTAAATTCCTCTTAAACTATGTATCGTAATTAATGTTGCCCTGATTTGATGAAACCAGTCAAAATACCCCCTGATTTATAAAAAATCATTCAAAATGCTCCTTTTGTTTGCTTCCGTCTATAATATTAATAGATTTCCTAGGTGGCATTCCATTAAATGTTTAAAAAATGTGTCTTAAACTATAAATCTTTATTTTATGAAATATCATTAAAAAAACTATTATCCCCATCGACCTTGATCTAAAATATCTAATCTGAACACTGCATTCGAATTTATTTTAATGAAAATAATAAAAATTACTTTTTAATATGAAATAAAAAACAATTAATTTCAACCCTTGATCTAAATAAAATCAATCTCAGCCTTTGATTTCTTTGGGTGAAAAAAATCAAAACAAAAAACCTCAGAGAGAGCAGCATTGACGCTGCCTCTGTTCCGCGCAACAGCTCCACCGCAACCCTTGCTGAGAAAACTGGACTAAGAATTGGGTGTCGGGCTCCAAACTCTCCAAAACAACGGTAACAAGACCGACTAACAAAACACTTCCTTCATTTTCATGATCAAACACCAGAAACCTCGAACCAGCTAATGGACCTTCTCTGCAACGCCTACTCCAATGATTCCAATGAAGATGACGCCCCAAGCCCGAACCCAAAACTTACGCGTCGTCTTCTTTTTCGAAGAGACCGAGATTCGAAGACCAAATCGGACATTTGGATTGGTCATCCCATGACCCACCTAACCCGATCTCCGATGCCTCACGAAGAAGCTCCGATTCCTGGTAGATACATTTCCAACAGAGAGCGAGCGCAATTCTCCTCTGTTCCTAGGGCACCTAAGCTGGACCTTGTTCCTAATTCACCTGGTATTTGGCTATGGTGCTTTTGGGTCTGCAACTTGTAGGAGAAGACGAAGTCACTCTTCTTTTTTTTTTTTGTTTTTCACTTAAATAAATCTCTTAATTTTTTTAGTATTTAATTATTTTATATATTTAATCATAATTTATTATTATAATTGAATATAATTAGAATAAAAAACTTAAGTAATTGTTAATGACTTGTCACATAATCAATTTTATTAGATTTATAAATGGAATTAAACAGAGAGGAGTTGTTTGACATGTTTTCTATAGATCTGGGCGTGCTTTGATCGGTTTTGCAAAATCAATGAGCAAAGTAAACTAAGGTACATTGTTTGGGGAATAATCGTTGCATAAAAGGAAAGAATAAATCTTCTAGGCTCTAGAAAGACTATAAATAATAGTTATAAAAATATCGTCATTAATTGTAATCCCCTTATTCATTATTATGATCGAGGTTGACTTCTCTAATTAATAATTTACTCGATCAAATTAAGAAAAGACCCATGCTATGTATATATGCGTTGTTGGGAGATTTTTTACCAGACCAATGAGACATCAACAAGTATCATTTCCTACTTTTGCCCTCGATGATTGGTAGAGACGACAAATGAATGAAACGATTGCAAGCCAAGGAGTTCCGATAGCTCGAAGAATTAGGTCGAGATCCATCCTAATAAAAATTACATCGAGAAAGACCTTGAGCCAAGCTAGTCTGCAAAGGATGAGATGACCTTGAGATAACCATTGAAAAGAGGATATGTGGGCATGTGTTAGGCAAACCAGTTAACCTGACACAAGTCCCACACTGTATTGAGTAGTGAGAAGTACATGAATATGCACGATGTCCAAAGATAAGGACAAAAAAAAAGAACAACGAACATTTTGTTTGGGCCCTCACTAATAAGGGAAAATCAAAAGAAACCCTAAGCCCAAAACGAAATGCGACATGTCTAAAATCTGATAATTGATTGGACAATCTTAGATTTTGGTAAATCAAATATAAATAGCATATGAAACCCATGAAAAGGGGACCTTCAGGGACGTTGGGCATCTTTTTTTTTAGTCTCTTCTTTCCCTGCTCTAAAAAAAACCTCTATTATTTTTTGGCTAAGCTATGGAGTGTCTCTACAGATCAATTAGTGACAAGTCAGGCACGGAGGAGCTTCTAACATCCATCAATGACCAACGAAGTAGGTACGGGAAGATTGATGTTAAAAAATTTACTCCAATATCTGGCGCTGTCTGTGGGAAAATCCTTCGAGTTATGTGCAAAAGCTTTACTCACTGATTTTCCTACCTGCATTTTTATCGACTTAATATTTTAAACTCCTCCTAAAGTGTAATCTATTGATGAAATGTCTAAGAATGTTGATATTGAGCTCACTAGTATTTTTGCTTTGCTAGACATTTAGAAAATTTAATAATCTACAGCTTTATACGCTCATTCTTCTTTACAAAGTCAAGATGGTAAAATTCCAAGATCCGATTATATTCTTGCATTATAACATATTTATCCAACTAATACTCGTATATTTTAGTTGTTTAATTTTGAAACCACGCTTGATTTGCTTATATGTGAATCGACTTATTTTTAGGCAGTGGATGTAACCTCCATTATTTTCAATGATTATTAATTATGTTAAATTTGATTTTTTGTGTGCCAATTTAAAGTTTTGTAACATTTTTTTACCTCTAAAATTGCCTTAGATTATTTATTCTACCTATTCTTAATTTTTCTACACCTATTTTTCAAAATCATCAAAATGCCCTTGAAATTTTTATCTAATTGCAAAAATGCCATTTGGTATTATTTGCTCCAAAGTCTTTGATGAAGACTAAATCTCACCTGCCACAACCCCTCTTGTCCCCTCTTTTTTTTCTTCTTTTTCTTACCTTGTCTTTTTCTATTCACTCTCTCTCTCTGTTTCTTTCTTTTCTTCTTCTTTCTTCCACGACAACACAAATCAAGGAAGACCCAAAAACAAACAAAAATCACACCAAGCCATCTTTCACCCAAAGTCACAAAACAATCTTCCACAAACTCATAGATCAAGGAAGCTTGAATATTTTCAAGATAAGACAACACTCTTGAACTAAGTTTTAAGGTTAGATTTATAAAACCTAAACTTTGATTTAAATTTGTGTTTTGATATAGAAATTGTGAGAAATGTGTTTGGATATTTGAGGATGATTATACATTGTTTTGAGATTTAAGTACCTGCAAATTAGATTGTGTTTGTTTTGGGTTGGAATATTTTTAGATTTAGATCATGTTCTTGCAAAGTTTTGTAAATATCAATGTTTGACAATTTTAGATGTGTTTTCTACATAAAAATTTAGGAAAAATAGTTTACATCTATTTTAGCATGATATTCTAGAGTTTCTATGCATTATGTTTTGGAATTTGATAAAACAGGTTAGATTGAGCTTTAAAGCTTGAAATCTTCAAAAACAAAAAAACAAGAGTTTTCCATATCTTAAATCAGACAACAGGCTGAACTCGTCAATTGGTAGGTCGGACTCTGTTGGTAGGATCGACAAGTCAAACTTCATCAGTCGTTAGGCCGGACTCTATCAATAGGGTCGACAGGCAGAACTTCTTTAGTCAGCAGGCCGGACTCAATCAGCAGGCCAAACCTTACCAATCAGCAGGCCCACCGAGCTTAACTGATAGGCCAAACTTAGTCGGTCGGTAGGCCAAACTTAGCCAGTTCGCAAGCCAGCCGTGCAGTCCAAACTTGTCTATTTTTTGTCGTTTTATGTTTCAAAATGTTCTAAAGATTGCATATTAATGATTATGGCACATTAATAAAAATGGATGATAATTAACATAATTATAAATTTGGGTTTACATTAAAGTATGGTTATTTTATATGTCTTAAAATATCGAAGTACTTAGAGCTTACATAGTGAACTTGATTTTGTACGCCAAAAGTTATCAATTGATGATTCACCAAAGAGGTAGGAATTCTATTACTCATTTTTTATGAGGTTTTGTTTAATTAAAATTAGTCCTATACATTGCAAGATATGTATATGTTATTTTGTTAATATATAAATATCACTTGTGACACAATTATGTGGACTCGTCCAATTGAGTTGATATGTGTTGATATAATTTGAAAAGCATGGTTAGAAAATACAAACTCTATACATAATGGTAAGGTTATAAGAAAAATGGTAAGATGTGAAGAGGGCGACAATTACATCCTTGAGCATGAATACCCTAAAAAATAAATAGGGGTAGGCGACGTAGCTCCTTTGGGTCGAAAGTCCCAAAAGACGCTATATAAGAAATGACTTGGTATGGATCCAAGGCTCGATATCCCCTCACCCGAAAACTTTTAGAATAATGATTTGAGTTGTCAAGCGCGCCTTTGTGATTTTGTTGAGAAAAGTGACGTAAATCTCAACTTAGTTGTGGATACCAACAAACATAGTTTAAACATGAACTAATATGTACATATGTATACAACTTGCTAATGTCTATTATAGGGTATCCACCAAATATGAATATAATGAAATTGTTATAAGATAAATTTTATTGTTGACTAACTAACTATGTAGGTGTTAATACGGTAATTAATAAAACCTAAAGGTGAGTAATGGTTTCCTACTGAGCATGTTCCTATATTTTCATCTTTTTGGGATTTATAAAGTGCAAGGTTGCAACAACCAAAAAAGTTATGAGAATGATGTAGCTATATCTAGTTGGAACCGCTTCATTTGTTAAGAATGTACCTCATTATGATATAAGCCTATATGTTTATATCTGTAGTTGTATTAAGTTGTCTTGAGGCTTAGAATAATAATGATGATAGATTTATAATGTTAAATTAGGTGTTACATTAAATTGTGGTCTTATTGTTTAGTTTTATGTTTTCTTTAATTTAAAAATTTTCATTTAGGTCTTGGGCTTCTTTTTTTTTTTTTTTTTTTGAAGTTTTAGAAGTTTTATTTTATTTTCTAATCTTTTTTTAATTTATTAAAAATTACCAGCCCTCATATAGGGGCATTACCAATTTTAGTATCAAAGCCTAAGTTCCGTTAACTTATGGAGTGTAGCACCACTTTTTATTTTGAAACGGTTTATAGTATTTTGTTTTTGAAAATGTCATCATCGTATTGAACCCTTGGTTGGAATCATACAATCTAAGAGGATACTTTGATGGAGAAAAACCCTAGAATAGAGATATTAACGGTTATACGGGTGCGATAAATATATGGATAGAATTTGCACATAGACTACTTAAGAGAGAGATTCGTATAGTTATAGGGATCTATAAGCCTTTTATCTCATAAGAAATAATAAGAAAAACAAGACTTGAGTTGTTGATTTCAAGATCAGTCATGATTGTGTTAAATTCTTCATAATTCAACATATGTAGTGAATATGTGCAGACTCGATGGAGTACATAAGTATTGATAAATTTTCTTAGAGGTCTTATTTACTTGAGAAATATGAGACGACTTAGGAATCTGTGATAATGAATGTTGAATGGGATAAATGTTAATCTTTTGGCCTCTTGAGATTTTGTAAAGTCAAAGAATTTATGATTTTCAAGGTTGGAATATTGAGGTGGCATATGTTCTATTTAAGTAGCATCAATGATCTTTACTAATTGATGTGATAGTGTTTTATTATTTATAATTAAAAGATATGGAATGATATTGTGAGAATGTGATGGATGTAATGTGAAAATGACTAACAGAAGTTTTCTTAAGTAAATCATAATACTCAAGGCATATGCAATGATTTTGTACCTTTATGATGAAAGATTTAATTTTTAGATGTTTAGATGTTAAATCTTTTGATTACTTGAGGTTTTGTTAATATGAGGAATTAAAATTTGTATAAGTGGGATTGTTGAGGATTGTAGACATTCTTAAGTAATAAAATCAATGGTCTCTACTAAAGGATGTGATTTAAGTTGAAAGACAAAAAGTATATTGATTATGAAGTTACTTATGTCCAAATCCCTTGGTGGTATTAATAGTGAATCTATTAACAAATGATGAGTATTAATGATAAATTAAGGATATATGCATTGTTCAACAAGGTTTTGATTAAAGTAAATTATTAAGTTATTAAAGGATATTGTTGGTATGGGGTGATTCAAATGCCATTCAAAAGGACCCTTTGTTTATCGTGCTTACATTAAATTGCGCTTATGGTTTAACTCGGTTATTTTTTTGAAATTGGACTATAAGTTTTGTAAAAAAAAATTCTGAGTTTGGGCTTCATTTTCGTGCTTGCTGACTTGCTCGGTCCAAAATGTCAAGGCCAGAAATAATCTGACCAATTCTAGCCAAAATATTTGGGCCTAGTTCAAATCCTAGACTAGCTCGGTCCATTAAAGAGAAAACAAAACACTATCTTTTGCACATGGCCTTTAAACATATCACACATAGTGCCCCATTCCTTGTATATATATATATGTTTACTGTGCATAAGAGCTCTTTTCTCCAAGCTCATTCTCTCTCTAACTCTCATATCCTCTTCCTTCTCTCTAGATCTTCTTCTTTTTTTTTTCTTTCTACAACTTTCTACCTCGATTTCTCTTTCCTACCTATCTTTCTTTCTTCTTACCATGGACTCAAAGTACCAACATTTGAGGAAATACTTTCCATCATTTTCCTAGAAAGTTTTCAAGAAGAAATACAAGATTAGGGTCACTTAGTTGTAGATTCTCATGCATTTTAGCATCCTTAGTGATGTGAGGATGCTGATAGAACGGAAGATTTGTCCGAGTGACTTCAATCAAAACGTTGATGTAATAGCTATAGGTACCAGTTATAGTACGTTGAAAAGAAGAGCACGTGCCAACGTAGTCACATGTAACAAATATGGACGAAAAAATATAACAATAAATGTACTTCACCTGGATTTATGTCAATCCATACAGAGGATAAAATAAATTTTTCTAGGGATGGACTTTCTAAAGAAAACTTTGAGGACCTTTATGCTTTTCTTCAGAATCATCCTAGTAGATATATTCAAAGTGCCATTTTTGAACTTTGGCCCAAATTCCACACAAAAAGATTACGTCTCAAGAATATGACATTTTAAGATCTTATTTGCTGGATGAATAAGGAAATTAGGTGGGAAATAAATTCTCGCTCCATAGAGGTTGTTTAAGTGTTTGTCTGTTTGAAATCATTACATAGGTGTTTTATAATTTGTGCCTATCTTTATTTTCTGTAAAAACTATTTTTGTATTTAGAGTATTTGTTTGTTCTAGATTGTTAAAGTAAGTGTTAAATAATTACTGTCTCTTTTATTTTATTGTTTTCTTAAAAAAAAAATTATCTTGTCAGGTACATCACATGTTGTTGTTGGAAAAATTGTACGTAGTGGAAATTTAAAAATTTTAATACCAGGGTATTTTACAAAACACTAGTTTGACATGCTAGATACATAAATTAATGAAATCTTATTAACCATGTTTGCTGAAGAGCTCCTACAATCGATGAAGAGAAAAACGTTCTAAAAAAGCCTTAACCAACTGGTCTTTTTTACTATTCTCTATCCACTATCGGAGTGCATGTAGGCGCATATCATATAGCTCTTCTCTAGTGACACTCCTTCCAACCAATTGAGAGATTCCCAAAATTACCATTCGTAATTTGTGAACAATAGCTCTTTAGGGGATTTTTATAAACTCATAGTATAGAATGCTCACTCTCAATCTTTCAACTGACCTAAATAACTTATGAGTCTCACTCCCTATTTATAAAGGTTAGATCTAGGGGTTAGTCCTTAACAAATAAGGCCTCAAAAAATTCAAATCAAAATCAATATCTGATAAAATCATGCAAAAATGTGTGATCAGATTATCATTCGATCGGTAGGTCGAACTGGTTACTCCATCGACAGGCCGAAGTTGAAGACCGGCTTGCCGAACTTATGATAAATGATCCCTACAAATCTTTTATTTTTCACTCACGATTCTTTAGATAAAGCCTTAATTTTAATTCAAACAATCTAATAGAAAAGTTATCTGATTAAAACAACTATATCTAGATAACCTCCAAGAAAATAAATATTCTCGATAATTTCAACAAGTTTATCTTGAATTAATTTTTCACAAAATTAATTCAATTGATAAACAGATATGAATTATCTGATCCTATCGAATTTCAACCAATTTGATAATTTAACATAAGTCGCCAATTTATTGAAAAAGCATGTCGTATCATCATAAGATTTATTATGAGCTAGTAAAAGGGACCTGATGGACCTATATAGTTAAAGCTCCTAATAATTATGAAACCCAATATCCCTAATATACATTTTATAATTATCAACTCTAACGCTACTCCACTAAAAGCTTAGAGTTGCACTCTTGAACTTTATAGAATTACGATGCCCAAATAGCTAAGTGTTCACGACAAATTATAATATATTGTATCCCCATGGAATATTTATAATAGGTTTAAGGATAAATTATGTTTTACCTTTCTGATTATTTTTGTCTTACGTTCCATTATCTCATCATCGAAAAACTTACCATCTAAAGATAATATACCATTCAGTTACACCTATATATGCAAATGGTTGAGCACTCTAGTCTTCCAATTATAGGATAATGCATATAAGAGGATATCATCTACTCCTAAAGAGGAGCTATGGATTATGTATCTATGAATAATAGGTCTACGCTATCAAGAGTCATGTCTCCAATATATCAGCATACGCACCAACATAAAATGTGGATATCACCCTTTGGTACGTTAAAAGACATAAGTCAAGGCAACTGACTCACAATTCATCTCAAGATTAAGATACAACACATATGATTGTCTAAAGTGAATTGATTTACCGAGGCAGAATTATTAATCTAAATTAATTACACTTTATGTCCCGTTCTAATACATCGTCATCTATGACAATACACCAATATTTTTATTCATAAAGTCCACCTCTGATGGCCAAGACAAATCATCTCCCATTAAGGATATAAACAACATAACAATCTTTGCATGAATAAAGCGTCCAATTTTATTCCCTTGATTGCAGATCTTGTGATACCGTCACCTTTAGAATCATGTTTTTTGATTCTAAAGATTTAGTCTAACAGTCTCAGACTTTTGTTTGCTTATCATACATTTAACAAATATGAACTTAAAGAGGAGAACAATTTTGTATATGTATAATAAATAAATTCTTTATTGATAAAAATGTCTTCAAAGACATATTACATTTTTACTCCTTAGGACATACATGTCTAACAGTAGTATTGTCACGTGTTTGAATTTTAGAAACTTATCTAGACGTTCTAAGTTTTATGTCTTATATTTCAAAAAGTTCTAGAATACTTTGTCGTTTATATCAATTTTTCAGATTCAGTGTACAATTGTCAAAAAGCAAAATTCTACAATCGTATTAGAGTATCTTTTCTCAAATTATTTTTAATTGGCAAAAGTTATACAGCTTGAGTCTCATTTTTCACAAGTTGATCTGACTTTTCATAACTTGTCTATATCTTTATCATACTTTCCTACCTATGCAAAATTTTGCTTAGATCTTTAGATTGCCTATTCGTTACCTGCTTGTCTGTCTCCTTTGTCCTTTTGCATTTTCATCATCTTTAAAATCGCACTCAAGACTCAGAGTGTAGATAGAGAGGACTTAAAAAAAGAGTTAGCCAATCATACAAACAACTATGTCTACCTCCCATTCATCCAAGAAAATAAAAAATGTCAGTATCTTTTGTGGGTCTAGCCCTGGAAAAGATAAAATCTACCTAGAAGCCACAAGACATATATGACAAATCTTAGCATGTAGAAAGATTAACCTGGTATATGGGGGTGGTAGTTTAGGATTGATGAGGAGTGTGACGATAGTAGCTAAGTCTAGTGGTGCTGAAGTCGTAGGGATTATCCCTTATCTCCTAGCTGAAGGGAACCTATGTGGGAAAACTATAGGTAGGGAAAAAAGAGTTTTAGACATCCTAGAACATCTTAAAACCATAATCGATAACTTTGATGCTTATATAGCATTACTTGGTGATTTAGGCATTCTTGAGGAGATATTTGTAGTTATTAGTAGGAATTTATTAGGCATTCACTCCAAACTCTTAGGTCTTTTGAATGTAAATAGTTTTTATAATAGTCTTTTAAAGTTTTTACATTACGTTGTGGAACAAAACTTTATTGTAGAGTCAGGGAGACAAATCTTTGTAACTGCTTTAATAGTGGAGGAACTATTGGATAAGATGCAAATTATTTATCTAGAGTCTGACACTACAACATTCAAGCTTGATTGGAAGAAAGAAAGTCAAAAACGGTCATTGGATTTGAACCTCCATTTGTAATCTTTTAGTTTTACCCATAGTATGTATGTCTGTATTACTTGTGTCTCAAATAACTGCTCTCCTCCACATCTTGTATTTCTTGTGGCATGTTATTGTTAAAAATTTTAGATTCATTGACTTTCGTATTGGGATGGCCGTATTATAGAGTAACTATTACTCTCAAAGCATATTCCATTTAAGGTTCGATCTTTTGTTTATCAATGTCTCTATACTCTCTATGCATGCATGATGAGGATAGTTGAATATACGGAGTGTTTTGTACTCTCGAAACATATCTGCATCACGTTTATAATGTATATCCTATTATTGTTTTGTGAGAATGCCAAAGTTAATGAGGAAATGCTCCGTAAAAAAAATGTACTCTTATATATAATATTTGTTCTAAGTGTGCATTTTGAGAGAGGATAGTTGTTTGTAGGAGGACCGGCCAAGGTTGTCTACAACCACGGTTCCTTCTAAACTCTCTATGTAATATTTTAATGTACCTTTTTAATATAAATGCATATATTATTTATTTTATTATTATGTTTTTAATTCATTTTAGTTGGGATTATGATGCGAGACAAGATGCACGAATGTTTCTCTAGCAATATCTTAATCTGATTATAAACCACGGTTCAAAAAAAATAAAGGCTTGCAAAATATCATGACCAGCATGTGCACTACTTTGATCATATTCCAATGCCACAATGCGATATTACAAATTCAAAGCCTATTAGCAATACTATTATCGAAGGATTAGGTATTTAGAGTAAGTTTCATATCTCAAGTGAATGGATAGAGATATGATAACCCACATTAGAGACAGATGACATTGATGATATAGAGTTGAAAGTGGAAGCACAAAGGATTTGTGATTATTACTTATACCATAGATTTAGAATTTTAAGGACGAAATTCTTTTTGGGAGGGTAAAGTTGTAACGTTCATTATTTTATATGGGTATTAATTATATTAAATTTAATTTTTAGTGTACCAATAAAAAGTTTTGTAAAATTTTGTTGCATCTAAAATCACCTCATGTTATTTATTCTACCTATTTTTAGTTTCTCTACACTTATTTTTCAAAATCATCAAAATGCCTTTGGAACTTTTATCTAGTTGCAAAAATGCTATTTGGCATTTTTTCCTCCAAAGTCTCTAAAGGAGATTAAATTTCACTTGCCACAACCCCTCTTGTCCCATCCTTCTTTTCTTCTTCTTCTTCTTCTTGCCTTGTCTCTTTCCTTTCACTCACCTTGTCTCTTTCCTTTCACTTTCTCACACTCATCTTTCTCTCTTTGCTCCTTTCTTTTCTTCTTCTTTCTTCCACGGCAACACAAATCAGAGAAGACCTCAGAACAAGCAAAAATCACACCAAGCCATCGTTCACCCAAAGTCACAAAACAATCTTCTACAAACTCAAGGATCAAGGAAGCTTAGACATTTCAAGATCAAACAACACTTTTGAACTAAGTTTTAAGGTTAGATTTTCAAAACTTAAACTTTGATTTAAATTTATGTTTTGTTATAAAACTTGTAAGAAATGTGTTTTTGATGTTTGAGGACAGTTATACATCGTTTTAAGATTTAAATACCTATAAATTGGATTATGTTTGTTTTCGGTTTAAATATTTTCAAAGTTAGATCATGTTCTTTCAAAGTTTTGTAAAAAATCAATTTTTCACAATTTTAGATGTGTTTTCTACATAAAAATTTAGGAAAAGTAGTTTACATGTATTTTAGCATGATATTCTAGAGTTTTCTGTGCATTTTCTATGTTTTGGGATTTGATAAAATAGGTTAAATTGAGCTTTGAAGCTCAAAATCTTCAAAAACAGAAAACTAGAGTTGTCCAGATCTTAAACCAGACGGTAGGCTAAATTTGGCAGTCTGGTAGGCCGGATTTAACCAACAGGCAAGACTCCCCAATCGACAGGCTAGGCTCTGTCGACAGGATCGACAAGCCAAACTTTGTCAGTCGGTAGGTTGGATTCTACCGACAGAGTCGATAGGCCGAACTTCTTTAATTGGTAGGTTGGACTCAGTCGGCAGGCCAAATTTTGCTAATCAACAAGCTGATCGAGCTCAACCAACAAGCTAAACTCAGCTAGTCGGCAAGCCAGCTGTGCAATCCAAACTTATCTGTTTTTCATCGTTTTGTGTTACAAAATATTCCAAGGATTGCATATTAATGATTGTGGCACATTAATAAAAATTGATGATGGTTAACATACTCAAAGCTTATGTGGTGGACCTGATTTTGTAAGCTGGAAGTTATTAGTTGATGATTCATCAACGAGGTAGGGATTCTATTACTCATTTTTGTGAGGTTTTGTTTAATTAACATTGGTTCTTTATGTTGCAAGATACGTATATGTTATTTTGTTAATACATGAATATACCTATGACATAAAATGTAGACTTGTCACGTAATGCACAATGAGGTTAAATTGATTTGACATGTGTTGATATAATTTAAGAAGCACGGTTAGGAAATACGAACTCTATACGTAATGGTAATATTATGAGAGGAATGATAAGATGTAAAGAGGGCGACGGTTACATTTTTGGGCGTGAATACCTTAAAAGAAAAATAGGGGGAGGTGATGGCGCTCCTTTGGGTCGAAAGTCCTAGAGCTCACTGTACAGGGAATGACTTAGTGAGGATCCAAGGCTCGATATCCCCTCACCTAAGAACTCTTAGAATAAATGATTTGAGTTATCAAACGCGCCTTTGTGGTCTCGTTGAGAAGAGTGACGTGAATCTTAACTTAGTTATGGAGACCGACAAACATTGTTTAAACATAAACTAATATATATATATATATGTATGGTGTGTATATATATATATATGTATGGATCTTGGTAATGTTTACTATAAGGTATCTACCAAATATAAACATAATAAAATTATTATAGGATAAATTATATTGTTGACTAACTAACCATGCAGGTATTAATACATTAATTAATAAAACCTAAAAGTGAGTAACAGTTTCTTAACTAAACATGTTGTCGCTCATTCCCCTATATTTTTATTTTTAGAATTTGTAAAGTGTGAGGTGACAACGAGCAAAATAGTTATGAAAATGATGTAACTACATCTAGTTGGAACCGCT
This sequence comes from Artocarpus hirsutus, assembly GCA_946598075.1. NCBI lineage: Eukaryota > Viridiplantae > Streptophyta > Magnoliopsida > Rosales > Moraceae > Artocarpus > Artocarpus hirsutus. The sequence continues at coordinate 112,604 of CAMOHE010053887.1, forward strand.
TTATTTGTTAAGAATGTACCTCATTACGATGTAAGCTTATATATTTATATATGCGACTAGATTAAGATGTCTTGAGGGTTAGAATCATAATGATAACAGATTTATAATGTTAAATTAAAGGTGCTACATAGAATTGTGGTTTTGTTATTTAGTTTTATGTTTTCTTTAATTTGAAAATTTTCATTCAAGTCCCGAGAAAATTTTTTTTTTGAAGTTTTTGAAGTTGTATTAATTTTTTAAACTTTTTTTTAATTTATTAAAAACTGCTAATCCCCACAGGGGGCATTACAACGGAAAAAGGTCTTCTTGTCATGCATCAAGCTATTAGAAAAAAAAAAGAAAAAAAAAAAGCTAAACAAAGAATAGGGAGGGGAGGAAAGAGGGAAGGAAAGCAAAAAAAGGCATTCTTGCCACGTGTTGTGCTAATAGTAAAGAACAAAGGAGAAAGCTCAAGAAAAAATAAAGGAAAAAAATGTAAGAAGGAAAGAAAGAAGAAAAAAAGCAGGACAAAAAAAAGGTATTCTTGTCATATGTTGAGCTAATAATAAAGAACAAAGGAAGAAAGCTGAAGAAAGGAAAGCAAAAAAAAAAGTAAGAAAGAAAGAAAAGAAAGAAGCAGGGGAAAAAAGCCTTCTTGTCACATGTCCAAACAATAGTAAAGAACAAAGGAAGAAAGCTTTGAACAAAGAAAGAAAGCTTTGAAGAAAGAAAGAAAGAAAGAAAAGGGAAGAAAAGAAAAAAGTAAGGGAAAAAAGCCTTCTTGTCACATGTTGAGCCAATAGTAAAGAACAAAGAAAGAAAGCTGAAGAAAGAAAAGGGAAAAAAAAGAAAGAGAGAAAAATGTAAGGAAAGAAAAGAAAAGGCAGGGAAAAATGGCCATCTTGCCACATGTCGAGTTAATAGGAAAGAACGAAGGAAGAAAGCTAAATAAAGAAAAGGAAAAAAAGAAAGTAAGAAAAGAAAAAAGCAAGGAAAAAAAACCCTCTTGCCAAGTGTCGAGTAATAATAATGAACGAAAGAAGAAAGCCAAAAAAAGAAAAGAAAGAAAGAAAAAAAGAAGGATAGAAAAGAAAAAACTAGGGAGAAAGGCAGGATGCATCACTCACTGTTTCATATAGGATTATTTTCATAAATACCCCCAAACTATGTAACTTATTTTATTTTGTCTCTCAATTTTATAAAATTGGTCAAAATGTTCCCTAAAATATAGAAACAAAGCACAAGAAAGGAAAAGCAAAAAAGGCATTCTTGTCACGTATTGTGCTAATAGTAAAGAACAAAGAAGAAAGCTTAAGAAAGAAAAATAAAAAAAGGAAATAAGGAAAGAAAACAAGAAAAGAGGTCTTCTTGTCATATGTCGAGCGAATAATAAAGAACAAAGGAAGAAAGCTAAAAAAAAAAAGTACGAAAGAAAGAAAAGAAAGAAGCAGGGGAAAAAAGCTTTCTTGTCACATGTCCAAACAATAGTAAAGAACAAAGGAAGAAAGCTTTGAAGAAATAAAGAAAGAAAAGAGAAGAAAAGAAAAAAGTAAGGGAAAAAAGCCTTTTTGACACATGTTGAGCCAATAGTAAAGAACAAAGAAAGAAAGCTGAATAAAGAAAAGCAAAAAAAAAAAAAAAAAAGAAAGAGAGAAAAATGGAAGGAAAGAAAAGAAAAGGCAAGGAAAAATAGCCATCTTGCCACAGTTGAGTTAATAGAAAAGAACGAAGGAAGAAAGCTAAATAAAGAAAAGGAAAAAAAGAAAGTAAGAAAAGAAAAAAGCAAGGAAAAAAAAACTTCTTGCCAAGTGTCGAGTAATAATAATGAATGAAGGAAAAAAGCCAAAGAAAGAAAAGAAAAAAAGAAAGAAAGAAGGATAGAAAAGAAAAAACTAGGGAGAGAGGCTTTCTTACGACATGTTGAGCTAATAGGATGCATCACTCACTGTTTTATATAGGATTATTTTCATAAATACCCCCGAAATATGTAACTTATTTTATTTTGTCTCTCGATTTTATAAAATAGGTTAAAATGTTCCCTAAAATATAGAAACAGAGCACAAGAAAGGAAAAGCAAAAAAGGCATTCTTGCCATGTATTGTGCTAATAGTAAAGAACAAAGGAGAAAGCTCAAGAAAGAAAAAGAAAAAAAGGAAATAAGGAAAGAAAAGAAGAAAAGAGGTCTTCTTGTCATATGTCGAGAGAATAATAAAGAACAAAGGAAGAAAGCTAAAGAAAGGAAAGCAAAAAAAAAAAAAAGTAAGAAAGAAAGAAAAGAAAGAAGCAGGGGAAAAAAGCCTTATTGTCACATGTCCGAACAATAGTAAAGAACAAAGGAAGAAAGCTTTAAAGAGAGAAAAAAAGAAAAGAAAAGAAATGAAAAAAGTAAGGGAAAAAAGCCTTCTTGTCACATGTTGAGCCAATAGTAAAGAACAAAGAAAGAAAGCTGAAGAAAGAAAAGGAGAAAAAAAAAGAAAGAGAGAAAAATGGAAGGAAAGAAAAGAAAAGGTAGGGAAAAATAGCCATCTTGCCACATGTCGAGCTAATAGAAAAGAACGAAGGAAGAAAGCTAAATAAAGAAAAGGAAAAAAAAGGTAAGAAAAGAAAAAAGCAAGGAAAAAAAATCTTCTTGCCAAGTGTCGAGTAATAATAATGAAAGAAAAAAGAAAGCCAAATAAAGAAAAAGAAAGAAAGAAAGAAAGAAGGATAGAAAATAAAAAACTAGGGAGAAATGCTTTCTTACCACACGTCGAGCTAATAGGACGCATCACTCACTGTTTTATATAGGATAATTTTCATAAATACCTCCGAACTATGTAACTAATCTTATTTTGTCCCTTGATTTTATAAAATCGGTCAAAATGTTCCCTAAAATATAGAAACAGAGCACAAGAAAGGAAAAGCAAAAAAGGCATTCTTGCCATGTACTGTGCTAATTGTAAAGAACAAAGGAGAACACTCAAGAAAGAAAAAGAAAAAAAGGAAATAAGGAAAGAAAACAAGAAAAGAGGTCTTCTTGTCATATGTCGAGCCAATAATAGAGAACAAAGAAAGAAAGCTAAAGAAGGGAAAGCAAAAAAAAGAGAAGAAAAAAGTAGGGGAAAAAGCCGCCTTGTCACATGTCGAGCCAATAGTGATGAACAAAAAAAGAAGGTTTGAAGAAAGAAAGAAAGCTTTGATGAAAGAAAGAAAGAAAAGAAAAGAACAAAGAAAGAAAAGGAGGGAAAAAAAGCCTTCTTGTCACATGTTAAGCCAATAGTAAAGAACAAAGAAAGAAAAGTGTAGAAAGCAAAGGAAAAAAAAAAAGAAAGGAAGAAAGAAAAAGGAAGGAAAGAAAAGAAAAAGCAGGAAAAAAAGGCCTTTTTGTCACATGTCGAGCTAATAGTAAAGAACGAAGGAAGAAAGCCAAATAAAAAAAAAGAAAAGAAAGAAAATAAGATAAGAAAATGGCAAGGAAAAAGGATCTTCATGCCACATGTTAAGTAATAATAAAGAACAAAGGAAGAAAGCAAAAAAAAAAAAAAAAGAAAGAAAGAAAAAAGGATAGAAAAAAAGTAAGAAAAAAAGGCTTTCTTACCGTATGTCAAGCTAATAGGATGCATCTCTTCTTGGTTTACATAGGATTATTTTCATAAATGCTTCCAAACTATGTAGTTTATTTTATTTTATCTCTCGATTTTATAAAAACCGTTCATAATGCTCCCTAAAGTATAGAAAACAAGTTATTCTATCTCTTCCGTTCAATTCTGTTTATAAACCTAACTGATTGTTGACTTGTCCTCCTTGTTAATGATTTTTTTGATAAATGAGTTTTAAGGTCTAAAAATTGACATTTTAAAAGATATATATTAATTAATTAATAAAACAAATCAATTTAAATAAACTTAAAAAAACCGCAGGACCCCACCCAGCCATCCTCCCCACCCCCGATGAGACCACCATTTCCCTAACCCCACCTCTCCCTGTCATCCCCCACCCAACCTGCACCGTATCCCCAATCACGCCACCACCACAACGAGACCACCCTCCCCCAGCAAAAGCCACACCCTCACCCACACCCAAGATTTGGAATTTGATGGTTGATAAAGGGTTTGAGCTGGATGTTGGCGTGGTTGAGAGGATGATGGAGACATTTTTTAAGACGAATCAATTCGATGAGGCGTTGAAAGTTTTCAGATGATGAGGGTAAACAGGATGGACGATCTGGGGCTTTTGAGATATAGCCTTGTGACCAAGTGGATGTGCAAAAGGGGTAAGATTTCTAAAGCTTATGTGAAGTTTGAGGAAATGCATCAGAGGGATTAAAGTGTTGAGGTTTATGGGTTTGTAGTGAGAGGCAGAGTTAGGGAGGGTTATTAAGGTTGGGATTGAGAAATTATATATAAGTGTTTACCTTGGATTGATTAAAAGGGCTTTTGAGATGGGGAGACGGTAGTGGCTTCATGGTAGGAATCGGCGGCAAAGATGACAACTTCCGGGTGGACAGTGATTTAGGCCAGCTATTTTTTTATTTTTTTAATTTTTATTTTTGCTTTTTTTATTTATAATATTTGATATTTCTATAGGTTTGATTAAGATGTAATACTTAATGATATGCCACATCAACAATTTTGGTTAAGTTTATTGATGGAATTAGAAGACTGAGATGATTAACTGTCTGTGTTTAAGAAATAAATATTCTGGTTGATTATGAAAAAAATTTTCTATCTTTTTTGACCATGGCATCAAAAAATACACTTTTTAAAAATGTAGCATAATATGTTATTTTTTTAATTAAAGTTTTAAACATGCGTGGAAGAAATAAGATAATAAGTTTCAAAAAATTATACGAAAATAACCAATTTTCCTACAATAAACCGAGTTAAAGTAAACAAGTCGTTACGGTTTTCATGTACAGCTTAGTGTTTTGTAGATTGATTGACTCCTTTGCATTTTATGAAACATGCCTATTTGGTAGAAAATGAAGGGCCTATTTGGTACTGCCTTTAAAACTGTTTTGAAATTTTTAGGACTGGTATTAAGACTGTTTTAAAATTTTTGTCTCAAAAAAATAAAAAACATTTTGAAAAACAAAAAAAATCTAAATGGACCCAAAGGTGCATTTTTATGAGAACTAATAATGAGCATGTACCGAGCACATGCATTAATTTTACTTTTTTGACATGGATATTTTATTGCAATTTTTAAACTCTAAAATCCTAAATTTTCCTCTATTTTCTATTTTGTCACCTTGAAACACCTATAAATCACAAAAATCAAATATAAAACACAAATTACTCAAAAATAAGCAGAGAAGCATGGGAAATTAATTATAAAATTATATCAAAATCAACACTAATCACCTTGAAAAAAGCATGAGAATTTGGAGACTACTTATGAGATAATACAGTTATTGGATAATATGTTTAGTCAACCAAATAAAAGGGTTCGTCTTATTGCCATGAATCTATTTATGAACAATAACAAGAAACCTGGCACTCCTATTCGTGCCCAAGTGAAACGATTTTAGATAAGAGAAAAAATTAAGTAAGGAGAATTAATCAATAATATATTTATAGAGTACATATAGAAAAAGTATTTAAGAGTGTTGCATGACAAAAATGTTTAGCATGAACAAATCTGAGATGAAAAAAAATTCTATATGAATAAATTAGAATGAATGACATTTATTGAGGTAAATAGTAGTGGAAATGCCATTGGGGAATAAGAACATATACCGTTACGGAAATATTTGTGAATTAAAATACAAAGCAATAAAAAGTTAAAAAAAATTTATGATGCATATTTTAAATAATGATATGATTTTGAAAATATACAAGAGATTAGGGCAAAAACAACAAAAAAAATAGCATAAAGAAGAGGAGAAAAAAAATGAGGCAGTAAAAATGCAAATGAGGAAAGAGGGACAAAAAAACAAAAGAAAGAGAAGCAAAAAAAGGATGAAGAAGTTAAAAAAAAAATGTGAGAAGCCAAAAAAACGGTGGAAAAGAGAAAACATAAAATAAAGGGAAGGAAAACAAAAAAAAAAAAATAAAGATGAAAAAAGCAGAAAAAAAGAAAAGTAAAAAAGATAAAAGGGATGGAAAAGCTGAACAAAAGAGGAAAACAAAAGATGAATAAAAAATAAAAATAAATGAAAGAAAAAGTCTCAAAGTTATAAAAAAAAAATGGAATAAAGGAATAATTCTAAGTAGAAACTAAATGAATCCTGGGTGGGGAAGGAAATTTTTTTTGCCTCTCTATTCAAAAGAAATAATCTGTTTTCTCTCCAATCTTTAAATACCCAGGTGGTGATATGAAAAAAAAAATGATAAATTAATCCGAAAAAGATAAATTATATTAATTGAAATTGCAAAGAGAAAATTAAAAATATTCAAAAAAATGCACTTTTCTATTTGAAGACTCACTGAGTCATATTTAGAAAATCGTAATATTTACTTGATTTTAAAGTGGTCAGAGTGGGCTTGAAAGGAGCGAGTTTTGCCGCTCCTCTCATTTCAATTAAAATAATAAATTTCACCAATCCATATAACTCTAATTTAATATAATTTGAACATGTGATCTTATATTTTAGGGTTAAAATGAGTACTATAGTCATTTACTTTGTGATATCATACATTATCATCTTTTATTTATGTTATACATTAATTTCATGTGTTGCATAAAGCAACACATTAAATTTTCTTTTATACAAATACTAATGCTAACGTTGTATTTGTTACCAAAAAGTATAATAACATATTTGATGAGTTATTTTATTTTATGCTTCAATGCATAATATTATTTAAAGTGTTATATTTGTTTTTGTCATAATTATTCGATCTTGAAATTTGTAAAAGTAAATTTTTAATATTAAAATAATTAAAAAGTAAGAATGTTATAATTATTAAAGCAAAAAAGTCAATCTATCAACCAATAGGAATCAAATAACAAACTACCATAAAGTTTAGCATATAACAAATATAACATTAAGAATGATATTGCGTTAAAGGGTATTTTTTAATTCTCAAATGCTAAAATTACTATTGATATATCAATTTAGCATCACATTGAAAATGCACTTAGAAATTATGAATTTTCACGCCATGCATAAATCAACTGTGAAAGTCTTTAATTGTCATGTAGGAGTAATGTTAATTTCATGTATTACGTGACAAATTGATAATGTATAACATAGAGGATGAAAATAAACTAGACTAACTAGTTATTATATTCTTAAGTTGATATAGAATTTTATAAAAATGTCCGTGACCTTAATTAATTACAGTTGTTGAAATTATATTAATGTGAGATTATGCTTGGTGCTATTAAATTAAGACGATACTTCACTTAAAAAACATAGGGTGCTCGGCCAACATGCAGGGCACTTGATAAGCACGTCGGGCGCACAACCAGCACACATAACAGGGTGTACATCATGGTTTTATTGGCGTACTGGGCATGACTTAGACATCTAACCTTATTAAAGTATGATTTGTGACTATATTATTGTAATATTATGGTCAGTGACACCAATATAATAAACATAAATTTTGATACTCTATCATAATCCACCCTAATAATTTTTTACCTTCTCTAAGCATTATTGTAAACAAAAGTTTTTAAAATTGCATCTATTAACTCAAAGTGAACACCACAACTAAAGTTAAGGTAACTACAACGTGACTCTCCATAAAGGGTTTTTATTATTTTGATATCCTGTATCTTAATTGACAAATCATAACATTACTTCTCTTCTATTAGAAAAACAATTAAAAAGGTACCTTATCGTTTTCGAAAATATCATTTTGGTCACCAAGCACATTTTCTAGAATGCAAAATGTTAAATTTATCCTTTTTCATTATAAACTCCAAATTAATTACATCGTAAAATGTTAAAGAAAAAAGGAATAAAAACTTGAAGAACTCATAGTTAAACATTAAGAGTAAAAGAATGGGTGTGTAGCTGGGTTAAGGGGTTTTTTTTTTGGAAAATGGAAACTGCTAGTTTTTGTTTATCATTGACACAAATCATCAAGTACAACTTGAGAACTACAAGCAGGAATTTCCTCAGGCCAAAAACGCTCAACATATTGAGTCATAGCAAAACGGGCAAGTGTATGGGCCACTCTATTCGCATTACGAGAGATAGAACAACAAGTACCACCACCAAGCCTGTGCAACAAGGATAAAATATTTGAAACAACAGGACCAGCAGGAGATAAAGGACTCAGTTGGTTAATACTCCGGACCGCAAGTAGAGCGTCACTTTCAACAATTGGCCTGCAAAAACCACAATTCAGCATGAATTGCAACTCTCTAATAGCTAGACATTCAGCCATCATTGGGGAGAACAAGCCTCCACAGCACTTGGGTATAGCTTGGCTTTGTTAGAAAAAATGGTTAATAACCCCATGTTTGGCTGAGTGGTGCCACAAACTCAGTTATAAACAGTGTAAAGTTCTCACATGCTATAGTAACAATAAAAAAAAAATTTGCTATAGTGTAAAGCTCTCATATGCTACAATAAAAGTGATTCTAACTACTGGTTCCCACTACCCTTCCAAACATCATTTTGAGGAGCCATTTTGAGGGAGTGGGACCCACTTTACAAAAGTGATCGGTCTTGGCGGATTTGTGTTCTCCATCATGAGAAGATCGAAATCATATATTTATATGCTCAAAATGGTAATCGGGTGAATGAGAAATTGATGCTCAAAATGTGCCCATTGACATTTGAATTTGTTGGAAAAAAAGGCCTAAATGTGGAGTCTCACATTGGTTAGGCATTAAAACTTGACATCCCCTGATATGTATAAGTACTAAGAAAGTCCCACATCGGTTAGGTACAAAAGTCCCACATCGGTTAGGTACAAAAGTTTAATATCCCCTGACCTGTATAAGTACTAGAGACTTTCTTCACATCTAGACACACAAAAATAACACATGGTTTTTCTTTTTCTCTTGTTTTCAAGTTTTTGTTCTCTTCTTCTAGAGTCTTTCTTTTTGAGTCAGTTTTGGTGATAGAGGAAGACGCTGTTCAAGTTTGCCAGAGGCGGTATTTGAGTGTGCATTGACAATCGTCGGTTATCGTTGTATCTTGGGAAACAGACGTTCGTCAAATCCTCGTGCACAATTAAAGGGGACGAATCTGTTTTAAAGAAAGTGTGAGCTACATGTGCCTCAACTATCATTTTGTTCTAATTCAGTTTGAAGGTTGAGAATTATATTGTAATATTTTATTCCTAATTTCATAATAATATTCCTTCTACTGTTTTTGCTTACTTTGGATTGCACCTATTTGTTGTTTATCTCCTATATATATTACTAACAATCTTAAAACAGATTCTAGCTTTTGTTTGACGATGATCAGGTTTATTGGATTTGGAAGGAAATTTTTGACTTCTGCTTTGATTTTACTATTCTAATTTTTTTTTTTTTTGTATTATTGGTTAACGTCTATAACATTAAAAAAATTGTTTATTTTGGTTACATATATAAGCTTATATTATAAGTTTATGTTTTTATAGTTTTGTAGTATTTGTTTATAGATTGATTATTGCTTACGTTTTATGCTATATATAATCAGATTAAGTTTATGCTACAACAGGATAAAATTTGCCATTTTGTTCTTGCTGACTACGTGTTTTATGGTCTTGCTTTTGTTATACTTACGATTACCTTTGTTACATTTTTGTATGCTTATGTTTGTTTATTTCAATATTATAACTTCAGGTTATATACATTAAAGTTACGTTTTTAAACTTTTTTTTAACATTTTTATATAATAGTATTGCAAATTATATATGCTTTAATTATATACTTAATGATTCCAACATTTTTTTTTTTTCGTTTTTATACTATAAACATCTTATATTTAAAAAAAAAGGTGAATTTATCTTGGGTATAAATTCTAAGACTTGGATTATGGTATTTTCAAAATGGCTGATAACATGAACGTTGTTCCAACTGAGAATGTTACAACTGAGAATGTTACAACTAGGAGCACTTTTGAGACACCAATGCCGTCTCTTTGAGTTCATGTCTCGACCTCGATGTAGCCTTGGTCGGTTTCAGTTCTTGTGAACCATAATGAGAAACTTAAGAAATTCAGTGGTCTAAATTTCAAGACTTGGCAACAAAAGATGTTGTTCTATTTGACAACACTGAATCTTGCGAGATTCTTGAAAAAGGATCCTCCTACTATTAGAGAGGATGAAGCAGATACTCAGACTTTACTTGCTGTTGAAGCGTGTAAGCATTCTGACTTCTTGTGCAAGAATTATATTCTAAATGGCTTGACTGATGCACTTTATAATGTATATAGTCTGAAGAAAACAGCCAAAGAAGTATGGGAATCTTTGGACCATAAATACAAAACAGAAGATGCTGGTGCTAAAAAGTTCATAGTTGGACGGTTCATGAACTATAGAATGGTGAATTCCAAAACTGTAATTAGTCAAGTTCAAGAATTGTAATTACTCATTCATGAAATTCATGCAGAAGGAATGATAATTAGTGAGTCTTTTCAAATAGCTACAATTATAAAGATGTTGCCCCCTGCATGGAATGACTTTAAGAACTATCTGAAGCACAAGCGTAAGGAGATGAGCATTAAAGATCTTATTGTTCGACTTCGGATTAAGAAAGACAATCGTGGATCTAAGAAAAGCTCTCTAGCAAGTCTGTTGGCAAAGCAAATGTGGTGGAGCATGATAAAAGCTCCAAGAACAAGAAGAACAAGTTGGGGTCCAATCTTGGACCTAAGGGTGGAATTTCAAAGAAGCAGAAATTCCAAGGGAAGTGTTTCAACTATAACAAGGTGGGTTACAAGTCGGCAGATTGTAGGCTGCCAAAAAGGAACAAAAAGAAAGAGGCCAATGTGGTGGATACTATCACACAAGAAGTGTCAGACATCAGTCTTTCTACTATGGTCTCTGAAGTCAACATGGTGGACTCCAACCCGAAGGAGTGGTGGCTGGACACTAGGGCTACACACCATGTTTGCTGTGATAAAGCCGCCTTCGCTGAACTCATGCTATCATATTCTGGGGAGAAGCTGTATATGGGCAATTCGGCTACATCTGATATTAAGGGCCGAGGGATAGTATTTCTAAAAATGACATCAGGCAAGAAAGTCAAGCTGTAAAATGTGTTGTATGTGCCTGATATCCGAAAGAATCTCATTTCGGGAACTTTGCTAAGTTCACATGGCTTCAAGATGATTTTTGAAGCTGATAAAATAGTTTTGTCTAAACATGGGGTGTATGTGGGAAAGGGATATGTGAAAAATGAATGTAATGGCTGTTAGGCCCAATTCTATTAATAAAAATAAAAAGTCTTCTGCTTATATGCTTGAGTCTTCTAATTTATGGCATGGTAGGCTAGGTCATGTTAATTATTATACTTTATGTAGATTATTAACTTGGATCACATACCCATATTTGATATTAATCCCAAACATAAATGTGAAATATGTGTAGAGGCAAAGCTAACAAGATCTTTGTTTCAAACAATTGAGAGAAATACTGAGCCACTTGATTTGATACGTAGCGATGTTTGTGACTTAAAATTTGTTCAAACTAGAGGTGGGAACAAATATTTGTTACTTTCATAGATGATAGTACAAAATATTGCTACGTATATTTGTTCAAGAGCAAAGATGAGGTTATAGAGAAGTTTACTCTCTATAAGCAAGAAGTTGAAAACCAACTTAATAAGAAAATTAAGATGATAAGAAGTGACCGTGGTGGTGAATATGTTGAACCATTTAGTGAATTTTGTGCACAACATGGTATTATTCACGAGGTTATGCCACCCTATTCACCTCAATCAAATGGTGTGGCTGAACGCAAAAATCGTACCTTAAAGGATATGATGAATACGATGTTGATAAGTTCTGGATTACCACAGAACATGTGGGGGGAAGCCATTTTGTCGGCTAATTACGTTTTAAATAAAGTACCCTAGAAGAAAGAAGACAAGACCCCTTATGAATTGTGGAAAGGTAGAAAGCCTTCCTATAAATACTTGAGAGTGTGGGGGTGTCTTGCAAAGGTAATAGTACCTACACCAAAAAGGATGAGAATAGGTCCTAAAACAGTTGATTATATCTTTATTGGTTATGCCCACAACAGTAATGCTTATCAGTTCCTCGTGTATGCATCTAAAAACCCTAAGATTCACAAGAACACAATAATGGAATCTAAGAATGCATCGTTTTTTGAACATGTATTTCCTTGTAAATCCAAAGAGGATGGTCCAAGTTCATCTAAACGAACAATTAAGACTATTAAAGAAAATAGTCAGGATCAACTAGAAGTTGAAACCGAAAAAGAAGAAGAAGAGCCTAGACGTAGCAAAAGGGCAAGGACAGAAAAGTCATTTGGACCAAATTTTTTGAACTATATGCCAGAGGCTAAACCTCAAACTTTCAAAGAAACTGTAAGCTCATCTGAGGGTCCTTTATAGAAAGAAGCTACAAAGAGTGAAATTAATTCCATCATGCAGAATCATACTTAGGAATTAGTGAACCTTCCTCCATGAAGTAAACCGTTAGGTCCTAAGTGGATTTTCAAACGAAAAATGAAAGCAAATGGAACAATTGACAAATATAAGGCTAGACTTGTTATAAATGGTTATAGACAAAAGGAAGGCCTTGATTATTTTGATACTTATTCTCCCGTGACGAGAATAACCTCCATTAGAGTGATTTTGGTGATTGCTGGTTTGTGAAATCTTGAAGTGCATCAATGGACGTAAAGACTACTTTTCTTAATGAAGATCTTGAAGAGGAAATATATATGGAACAACTTGAGGTTTTTATTACTCTAGGACAATAAAAGAAAGTCTGCAAATTGGTGAAATCTTTGTACGGGCTTAAACAAGCACCAAAGCAATGGCATGAGAAATTTGACAGCGTAATAATGTCAAATGGTTTAAAAATTAATGAGTGTGACAAATGTGTTTATGCCAAAAGTACAAACGATGGATATGTCATTCTTTATCTGTATGTAGATGACATGCTAATCGTGGGTAACAATGATTGGATGATCAAATCTACCAAGGAAATATTGAACTCTAGGTTCAACATGAAAGACATGGGACCTGCTGATATGATTTTGGGAATCAAAATGAACAGGTCGCCTGATAGACTCATTTTGAGTCAGTCACACTATGTGGACAAGATACTTGACAAATTTAGTAAAAATGACACTGGCGTGGTTAGAACACCAATTGATATTAGTTAACATCTATCCAAAAATAGAGGAGAAAATATATCCCAGATGGAATATGCTAGAGAATGTACTTAATGAGTTGTACAAGACTAGATATTGCCTACGCTGTTAGTAGTCTAAGTAGATTCATGAGTAATCCAGGAGATGACCATTGGAAAGCAATTGTTAGAGCACTCAGATACTTACGATATACTTGTGATTATGGGCTACATTATACAAGAGATCCTACTATTCTTGAAGGGTATTTTGACGCAAATTGGATATCTGATATATAAGATTCTAAAGCTACAAGTGGATATGTATTCACTTTGGGAAGCGCAACAATTTCATGAAAGTCTTCAAAGCAAACGGTAATAACCAGATCCACTATAGAATCTGAATTTGTAGCCTTAGATAAAAGTGGTGAAGAGGCTGAATGGCTAAGGCATTTCTTGGAGGATATTCTTGAATGGCCTAAACCTGTGCCTGCAATATGCATACATTGTGATAATCAATCTGCTATTGGTAGCTAGGGCATAGAATGTGATGTACAATGGTAAGTCAAGGCATATACGTCGTCGACATAATACCGTTAGACAACTGATCTTGACTAGAATCAACTAAAGGACTAAATAGAGATCAAGTTGAGAAAACATCAAGAAGAATGGGACTAAAGCCCATGAAAGAATAGGTTGAAATAGTGGAAACCCAACCTTTTTAACTAAAGATCCCAAAATCTAGGTTCAATGGGATAACTAAACTGAATAGACCGAGTAGGATTATTGTGGGGCTTACCCTAACCCATTCCTATAATAAAAACAGTGATACTCGTAAGGAAAGGTTAAGCAGTTTACTTTTAATGATTTTTATGCATCGAATATGATGGGAATTGTAGCGGAGTAGTGCGAGTTACTCTTAAAATAAGAAATCACCTATGTGAGAGAGAAGTGGGGCCGCTTCAAAGGAGAATTGCTAGGGCTCAATTCTTTAAAAACTCTTGCAGAACCAAGGAGATGTTCATGGCCAAAATGAACATAACCATGAGAACTGAAACTGCATCAGGAAAATACCTGTGTGAGGTATCTTATTGTTTACACAAACGGCAGAATAGTTCAAGGACATTGTGTTTACTAAGCATAATTTTACAAGGAAAGGTTCAAGGGTTAAAGCCTACCTATCCTATGCAAGTATTAACCGTAGAACTCTATCACCATGTAGTGTCTTTGTTTTCTCTTGTCGTCAATCAATTTCATTCATGTGGGGGATTGTTAGAAAAAATGGTTAATAACCATTTTGAAGAGCCATTTTGAGGTATAATTTTGACTAGGACCCACTTTATAAAAGTGATGGGTCTTGGCGGATTTGCGTTCTCCGTTGCGAGAAGATCAAAATCATATATTTATATGCTCAAAATGGTAATCGGGTGAATGAGAAATTGATGTTCAAAGTGTGCCCATTGACATTTGAATTTGTTAGAAAAAAGGCCTAAATGTGGAGTCCCACATCAGTTAGGCATTAAAACTTGACATCCCCTGACATGTATAAGTACTAGGAAAGTCCCACATCGGTTAGGCACAAAAGTTTGATATCTCTTGACTTGTATAAGTACTAGGACTTTCTCCACATCTAGACACACAAAAAATTATACACAAAAATAACAAATAGTTTTTCTTTTTCTCTTGTTTTTGAGTTTTTGTTCTCTTTTTCTCGAGTCTTTCCTTTTGAGTTAGTTTTGGCAAGTCGTCGTTTTAGGTGATAGAGGAAGACGCAGTTCAAGTTTGCTAGAGGCGGTGTTCGAGTGTGCATTGACCATCGTTGGTTGTCGTTGTATCTTGCGAAACAGACATCCGTCAAATCCTCGTGCACAACTAAAGGGAGCGAATCTATTTTAAGGAAAGCGTGAGCTACATGTGTCTTGACTATCATTTTGTTCTAATTCAGTTTGAAGGTTGAGAATTCTATTGTAATATTTTATTCCTAATTTCATAATAATATTCCTTCTACTATTTTTGCTTACTTTATATTGCACCTGTTTGTTGTTTATCTCCTATATATATTACTAACAGGCTCCCAATACAAAACCGTCTATATCTCGAAGAGTGGCCCCTACACCAACTTGGTTAACATCAGATTGCACAAAAGCATTAACATTTAACTTGGTAGAGCCTTCCGGGGGAGCATTCCATCGCTAAGGCCTGAATGTGTGCATTATCAGATGGAGTTATTGTTGGAAAAATAATACGCAGCAGAATTTTAAAAATTTTAAATTAGAGTATTTTTCAAAACACAAGTTTGGCATGCTATATGTATAAATTAACCTGATCTTACTGACCTTGTAGTCGCCGAAAAGCTCCCAAAATCTGTGTAGAGAAGTAACGTTCCAGAAAAGCCTCAACCAACTGGTCTTCTTTGCTATTCTCTATCCACGATCGGAGTGAGTGTGGGCTCACACGTACAACTCTTCCTCAAGGTGACTCTCCTTCCAACCAATTGAGAGAACCCAAAGCTAGTGTTCGTGATTTGTGAACAAGAGCTCTCAAGGAGTTTCAGATTCTCACCAGTAGAGTATCACTCTTAATCTCTCAATTGATCTGAATAACTCATGAGACTCACTCCCTATTTATAGAGGTTGGGTCTAGGGTCATTCCTTATCAGTTAAGGT
>CAMOHE010053888.1:6238-17678 GCA_946598075.1 Artocarpus hirsutus
TTTATTTATAAATTTAATTCTAAAACCCAGTTTTTAACTAAATCTCTATTTAATTAACTCAATTAATTCACCACGTCGCCTCCCGTACTCTAGGGCGTGACAAAATGGCATCAGAGCTCAAGGTTATGAACCTTGGGAATTGTGTACACAGGTACGATAATGAAATACTACTGACAGTCCAAATTTTGTTTTCAGAAGTGAGAGAATGGCACCTAGACGATGCTCGATAGCTGATGCCGAGTTTGGAAATGATGAGGGCATGATGAGGGCTATGTTTGCTGCATTCCGGCAAATGGCAGCCAGGACAAGGCCGGATGATTCCAAGGCTAGTTGTTGACATATGTTCTTTAAGGAGTTTCGACGTGCGTCTGTACCAACCTTTGACGGAAATGGGGACTCACAAGAGGCAGAATATTGGTTAGATTCGATCATGAAGCATCTAGATACTCTTGGTGTGCTAGCGAAGTATCGTGTGGAATTTACGGCATATAAGTTTGAAGGTGGTGCCAATACTTGGTGGAAGCAAGCTAAACACCTGGAGAATAATGGCAACATTAGTTGGGATAGGTTTGAGGAGTTGTTTTATGATCGCTACTTTTCGCAGGAATATAGGGATCAAAAGACGGCAGAATTTTATAGGTTGCAGCAGGGTGATATGTCAGTTTGGGAATATGATGTGAAGTTCAATGAATTGGCCAAGTTTGCTCCATCTGTAGTGGCATCGGAGCGTGAAAAGTGCATCAAATTTCAGAACGGACTTAAAGCCCCTATTCGACGACAGGTGGTTGCCCTATGACTCAGGAACTTTGGTGAGCTTGTGTCATCAACAATATCAGTGGAGAGTGACTATGTGTAGTATTGTGAGAATCGAGCCAAGACATCAGGAGGACTACAGAGGAGCGGCAGGAGGAGCATTAGTAGTTGACCGACTCCAAGAAAGAATAAATAGGGTGACGCGAACAGCGACAGCATCAGTTCATCTAGCAGCAGGCGCAGCAACCCCTATAGCTTCCATTGCCATTATTGTCAGCAGCCAGGACACATCAAGAGGAATTGCCCGATCAGGAGTGCTTGCCTAGGATTTCAGACCAGAGAAGGAGTTACTCGTCAACCCTAGCTTTAGACTCTACCTCAGCCTCAGCAATACCCTCAGCTTCTGTTCCATCAGTTTTTTCCTCAGCAACTGTCATATTCAGTGCAAGGACACCAACTGTAGCACTTTCAGCGTAAGGTCCCTCAATACCGAGCGTCGAGTCTAGCCAGTGTGCAGTCGTCATCATCGCAGCAGTATCGGCTAACTAATCCAGGATCTAGTAGTGTTGGTAGAGGAAAAGGGAAAGCTCCAATATAGATTCACATGATGACATCAGGGAGTTTAGATGTCTAGACTAGTAACGCGGTTGTTGATAGTACGATTATGGTTTCTTAGTCTTTAGCACACGTGTTATTTGATACCGGTGCCACTCATTCTCTCATTTCAAGCTCTTTTGTACATGCCTTGGGATTAGAAATAGAAGAGTTTGATGAACCTTAGTTATAGCTTCACCCTTGGGGTAAGTGTGTGTGAATAGTATTGTAAAGCTTGTAAAATAAAGATTGGGGACGAGGTTTTGAAAAGTGATTTAATTGTAATCCCCATAAGTTCATATGATGTAATCTTAGGGATGGACTGGTTGTCTAGATATAATGCAGTAGTAGACTGTCAACTTAGGAAGGTAACCCTAGTGTCAAATAGGGGGACGATAATCACTTACTAGGGTGGTGGTGATCGATTAATGAGTGAGCATCTAATAAGGGCATGTCTCGGAGGGCGAAAGAACGAGCTTGCTATGCCTTTCTCATGAATTTAGAAGGAGAGCCCAGTGTTTTGAGAGAACATGCAGTGATTCTAGTGGTAGATGAATTTGAAGATGTATTCCTCGATGAGCTATCAGGATTGCCACCGCATTGGGAGATTGAATTTGGTATTGAATCGTTTCCAGGGACGGCACCAATTTTTGTAGCACCTTACCAGATGGCGCCGATAGAGATGAAAGAACTCAGAAAGCAGCTTCAGAAGCTTGCTGATAAAGGATACATATGGAATAGCACATCATCATAGGGAGCATCGATTTTGTTTGCAAAGAAGCATAATGGGACCCTCAGGTTATGTATAGATTATTGACAACTGAATCGGGTCACAGTGAAGAATAAGTATCCTCTGCCCAAGATCGATGAATTGTTTGATCAGTTGGGAGGCTCGCAGTACTTCTCAAAGATAGATTTAATATCAGGATACCATTAACTCAGGATTAAGGAAGAGGACATTCCCAAGACAGCTTTCAGGACTTGGTATGGACATTTTGAATTTTTGGTAATGCCGTTTGGATTGACGAATGCTCCGGTAGCCTTCATGGATTTGATGAACAGGATATTCAAGCCTTTCTTGGATCAGTTTATGATCGTGTTCATCGACGACATCTTGGTTTATTCTAAGACTTGGGAGGAGCATGAGCAGTATCTCAAGATCATGCTTCAGACTCTGCGGGAGCATCAGTTGTATGCCAAGAAGGAAAAGTGTGAATTCTGGTTGACAGAGGTCAAATTTTTGGGTCATGTCATCTCCGAGCATGGTATCTCAGTGGATCCGTCAAAGATAGAAGCCATAGTGGAATGGAAATGACAGAGGAATGTGGCAGAAATTTACAGTTTCTTGGGACTTGCAAAATACTACAGGAAATTTGTGAAAGACTTTTCGAAGATAGTAGCACCGTTGACAAGATTGGTCAGGAAGAATGTCAGGTTCGAGTGGAATGAAAAATGTGAGTTTGCTTTTCAAGAATTGAAGAATTGGTTGACCTCAGCTCCAGTTTTGATCATTCCTAATAGCGATGAGCTATACGAAGTTTACATGGATGCTTCAAGATGTGGACTTGGGTGTGTGTTGATGCAGCATGGACACGTGATAGCATACGGATCGAGACAGTTACGACCCCACGAATGGAATTACCCTGCTTATGATTTGGAACTCGCAGCAGTGATTCACGCGCTGAAGATCTGGAGATGTTATTTGTACAGAGCAACACTTCAAGTTTTCTCTGACCACAAGAGTTTGAGGTATCTGTTTACTTAGAGGGATTTAAACTTGAGGCTGCGAAGGTGGATGGAATACATGGAGGATTATGATTTCGCGCTACAGTATCATCCCGAGAAAGCTAATGTTGTTGCAGATGCGCTCAGTCGGAAGTCTTCAAGGATTCTCGCTTGTTTGGCTCTTGAAGACTGAAAGAGGGATGCAACAATGAGTGAGTTTGGGCTATAGTATCATGAAGACTATGATCGCGTTTCGATGTACCACATGGAGACAACCCCAGCTCTTGTTCAGATGGTGAAGCAGAATTAGTGGCAAGACCAGCATCTTCAAGGAATCTGGACCCGGATTCAGAATGGAGAGTAGTTTGAAGAATAGAGAATACATGCGGATGGATCATTGTACTTCAAGGAGCATCTAGCAGTTCTAGCAATCGCGGAAGTAACAAAGGTTGTTATGGACGAAGCTCACAAATCTCAGTTTGTCATTCATCCAGAGAGTATAAAGATGTATCATGATTTGAAGAGGCAATATTGGTGGAGAGGTATGAAGAAGGATATCCGGGAGTATGTGGCCAAGTGTACGACTTGTCTTTAGGTGAAAGCAAAGCATCAGAAGCCAGCAGTTTAGCTTCAGCCACTTCCTATTCCAAGGTGGAAATGGGAACATATCACAATGGATTTTTTTACCGGACTGCCAAGGACAGAGCACAGACATGATATGATTTAGGTCGTGGTCAACAAGTTAACAAAGTCAGCTTATTTCATTTCGTTCACGTCGACATGTTCGAGGAGGATTCTCGAGGAATTGTATCTATAGAACATAGTAAGATTGCATGGAGTTCCTTTGTCCATCACATCAGATAGAGATACCAGGTTTAATGCCAAGTACTGGATGAGGCTATGGGTACAGATTTGAACTTTAGCACGGCATTTCATCCTCAGACTGATAAGCAATCTGAGTGAGTTATTCAGATTCTCAAAGACATGTTGCGTGCTTGTGCATTAGACTTTGGGGGGAACTGGAAGAAGTATTTGCATCTAGTAGAGTTTGCATACAACAATAGCTATCAATCGAGTATTGGTATGGCACCATTCGAAGCACTGTATGGACGACTGTTTCGATCGCTGGTGTGTTGGGTTGAACCAGAAGATAGAATTATTCTTGGGCCAAATGAGATTTATGATAGCAATGAGAAGATCGTCGTAATTCGAGATCGATTGAAAGCAACTCAAAGTCAACAGAAGAGTTACGCGGATAAAAGATGTCGACCCTTGGAATTCGAGGTTGGAGACTTTGTACTCTTAAAGGTATCTCCTCACAAAGGCATTTCGCGATTCAGAGTAAAAGGAAAACTCATGCCAAAATATGTCAGACCATTCGAGATTACTCAACGTGTTGGTGTGGTTGCTTATTGACTCAACCTTTCTCCGAAACTCTCACATGTTCACGATGTATTTCATGTGTTAATGCTTCGGAAGTGTCCACCAGAGCATGATAAGATCGTCTTGTTCTAGGACGTACAGATTTAGGAAGATATAACGTATAAACAAGTGCCAATCCAGATCATCAACCGTAAAGTAATTAGCTTGCACCGTTGTGAGATTTCGTTAGTTAAGGTCGTGTGGCAGCATCACGGGGTTGATGAAGCCACTTGAGAATTAGAGTCGAGTATGCGGGAGTTGTATCTGTATTTGTTCTGTTTTTGAATCGATTTGTAAATTTTGAGGATGAAATTTCTTTTAGGGGTAGAGAGTTGTAACGCTCCGAATTTAATTAAGTGTTGTTAGTGTGTTAAATGGTGAATTTGTGTGCCATAATGAATATTTTAAACTTAATTTGATCATTTTGTGAAGTTTCTAAATTAATGTTATTTTCGATTCTTTTAATAATTTTTAGTTACTCTTAATTATTTTTAATTGTTATTTTAAATACTAAAAACAAAACAATTTGTCAAATGACTAACACGTCCCACTTTGGAAAACCACGTGTGGGACGTGGTATTTTTTTAAAACAGCCTTCCGTTTTCTCTATAAAATCTCTCACTCTCTTTCTCTTTCTCACTCTCACTCACACACTCTCTCTCCTCTCACTTGCTCATCACTCTCCCTCTCTCTTTTTCTCTCTTGGTCTCTCTCTCTCTCTCTCATTCTCTCTCAAAATTTTGAAAAAAAATTCAATTTCAAGCTTCAAGTTGGTGGATTGAAGGCTCGGGAATGCGATTGAGCAACCACAAACTCGATTTAAAGCTTAATTCGAGGTTAGTTTCTAAATTTTCAAAACTTTTTAAATTTTTTAATTTTTCTTGCATTTCGAAATCTAAGCTTTTCTAAGCTTAGAAAACCTTCAATCTAGGTTAGATGAACTTAGAATAACTAGAATACAAACTTTGTTTGATCAAAAACGGATTTAAATCAAGATTTTTTATTTTTCTCTATTTTCCTCTATTTTTTGGATTTCTTTGAAATTTTTGTTTAAAACTTGTTTTAAAGCATTAAAAAGTAATCTACTATGTTTTTCTATCAATTATGATCATTACCCATGCCTGAGAATTGAGAAAACAAGTCGAAATTGAAGATTGACCCGTGCTTGAAAAATTCTAGAATTTTTCCAAATCGGCAGGCCGAACTTCATGTTCGATAGGCTAGATTCATTCGACCGGCAGGCTGAACCTAGAAAAGTTCGGCTGACTGGACTTGGTTCTCCAGTAGGCCGAACTTTGCAGTTCGGTTGGCCGAACTAGGGGGACCGACAGGCCGATCGGGCATAGTAAAATTTTATAATTTTTCACCCGTTTTTATCATTTTGAACCCCGATTGAAATTTCAACTTTGTAAAATGATTTTATAAACCTAAATGGCACACTAGGACACCATGAAATGATTAGTAACATACGATATCTCAAGTTAGATATTGATAAACTAAGTTATTATACATTTAAGGTTGTACGTGGATCTACAGAGCTAACGTATAGCGGACCTAGATTTCGATGAGGGACACCGACACGAGTATTGAGGTAGGACTTCTACCCCTTCCTTGGTAGCTAGTTTTAAATGTTTTGGCCTAAAAGGAATTTTTAACAAAAAGTTTTCAAATGATTGGTTGAAAATACATTTTTATTAACTGATTTCATAAATGGTAGATTTGAGGTGATCTTTCATAATAAACCTCATAATGAATGTAAATGATTATATTTGGTAAAAAGAGATTTTAATAATCATAGAAAGATATATATAATTATGTTTAAGGGCATGATGCCATATCAAAGATCAAGTCGTGTAGTGCACGACCTTGGGGCAGGTCCCGAAACCCAGCTGGGCCACGACGGTGGTGAATTACATATGGTTTGCCCAGGAAAAGAAAATGGTATTCTTTTTGGTTGACCAATTAAACTGTTTTGGTAAGATAAAACTCTTATTAAATTTTCATCTATTTATTTATTTATTTTAGTTTGTTTTCTATATGTTTATTTGAATAATGAAACTTCTTTCAATATTAAAATGTTTTAAAAATATAGTCCTATTGAGCATTTTGCTCACGTTTTATTTACTTTAAAATCTTACCTCTTGGTGGATATTAGCTTAGGATCAGAGAAGAGTCCACTGACTGGACTTGCGACCAGTAGAAGATTTGGATAGGTTGTAGTACAACAATTCAAGGCATGTAAAATCTTAACTTTTCCTTTTATTTTGGACTGTGGTTGTATTATAATATTGTCAGTACTATGTGCGTACACAAGATGTGGGTTAGTGGGTCCCATTCTCGCTTCACCTTCTATTTTATTATTATATTATTTTATTATCTCCTCATCGCTTATTTTATTTTATTTTATTATTTTATTTGTTCAAATATTATAACTGCTCGTTTTAAATAAACGATTTTAAAATTATCACATTTTTATTTATAAATTTAATTCTAAAACCCAGTTTTTAACTAAATCTCTGTTTAATTAATTCAATTAATCCACCACTTCACCTCTAGTACTCCGGGGCGTGACAACCTCCTAGTTTTTATTATTTCTTAATTTATCCTTCTGTTTTTAGAAACTACAAAAGTATCATTTGGATTTGAAAAACTTGTTTTAATTTTATCCTTTGCGGAATTTTTTGGCTTAAAAACATAGATATAAGAAAAAAATACCATTGACTAAGCTTAATTGATTATGAAATATATGTTTCTTCTTGAGAAAAATTGAAAAATATATTTTAAAATTTAAAAAGCCATGAAACTTAATATCTTTTTTGAAATTTGATTTTGTTTTAGGATTTTTTATGTTTATAATATATAAAATATTTATCATAACCATATAAAGGTAGTCATGTTGTTTTACCTAATTTTTTCTAATCGACTTGACCAAAGGTCGAGATGACCTTGAAATCGTAAATTTGATGGTCAAGGATCGAGATGATCAAAGGTCGCCTTCCAACAATTAGTATTTTAGGTAGGAAAATCCATTGACGATCTAATGGCCTAAATTGAAATCCCCTAAGATCAAAGTGACATCAGATGTAGAAATATGACAGTTGTCTTAGTCAACTTGACTATTTGGCTGCCTGAGGAGTCAAAGCATCAGACAACTAATCATGGCTATGGTTAAACACTTCTCTAATAAGCAATTTCAAAAGACACACATGGACTCTTGAACAATGGAGGCCTGTAATATTCTCGACCACTAAAGTACAGAGCAACTCACTAAGTTACTTCACACTAGGGGCAATTGTTGCAGGTGATCCTGGCGGCCCAAGGCCCAAGCTGAGATAACAAAGAAGCCCAATTTAGCCCATTACTCCTAGAAGGCTAGAGGTTGAGACAACCAGTTGACCACACTCTATAAGCATGGGGGTCAAGCTTAAAATAAAGAGAGGCATCGTGTCCTTTGCACCCTGCTATTTATTTATTATTTCAATGGTAACAAACAAAAGTGGGTGAGACCAGTTATCGAGATAGTGCGTTTGAATTGCAAACCACTAGCACAGGAATCAACCCAACACTCTCTCTGAGTGTGCAAAAGCTCCACTCTCACAAAGAAAAGGTTGACGTGAGACACGAGGATTCCTTTTGAAATTAGCAATATTTTAATCATTATTATTTTAATATAAAATAAAAGGCAATGTTATATAAAAGGGGTTCTCATGAAGTAGTGGCTCTCTCTACGAAAGACTTCCAATAAAAAAAAACTTTTCTCTAGATCTCTCTCTCTTTCTGTCTTATTCTCTTTCTCATTAATATTGTGAGAGTTGATAACATAATAAAAATGTCAAGAAAGCAAAAGAGTGGATGTAACTCATTACGAGTGAACTACTATTAGCCCTAGTGTCTCCCATAATTTTCAAAATTTTTAATTATGTTTATCTATAGTAACTATGAGTGGTTTGTAAGGATTTTTGTTGACCATTTCCACCATGAACATTTAGCATCTTTACATTTAAACTTTCAACTTTCAATTATTTGTATGCATTCGTTATAACAACAAAGCCATGTATACTAAAATGAAAAATTTTTCATTTCATTTTTGTTCATAATGATATTATAATTGTCATAATGAAAATGCAAAATCATGAAAAACATAGTTTTTTTTTTCTTTTTCAGTACAAACATATCATTATTGTTTTTAGGATGAATTTATTCTTGTGGCAAAAATGTTTTAGCATACTCTAAAAAATGATATTTTTAAGCCAGTATTTTGAATTCTCTTTGTCTTGCACGTTAACATTTCGCTTTAGATTAGCATATAATAATTTTTGTTTTCATTTTGTTAATGAAACTCCCACAAGATAATAAAGGTTGATGGTATCATCCTTATCATAATGATCATTGAAAAAAAAGCGATTATGTGACCTTTCATTAGTCATTATTAGTTCCTTTGTTTTGCATGTTTACATTTTGCTTTTAATCTTTATTAGAATTTTCTGTATTCATTTTTTTGATGAAAACGTGTGACAAATTAAAAACTTCCACAAAATTATGGAGGTTGATAATAGCATCCCCATCATAATGATAACATTGTTGTCATAATAAAAAAAAAGTAAAGAGAAAATTAGAAGTTTAGGCAGGTAACGTTTTTAACGAGGCATTTACAAAGAAATTAAGAATATTTTAAAAGCTAGAGCTCAATAAATGAAGAAAATGTTACACAGAATTAATTTGGTATTATATATGTGAGAATGGTTAGCAAAATAGGCTGTTTTACGATGAGGACAACTAGTAGAAAAGTACATTGTAAGAGGAAAAATATGCACCTATATTTATTAAAAATTTAGAGATACCATTTGATGCAATCATATGCTAACCATATGATGGCATTTATATCTATTTAAAGCAACAAACAAAGATGTGCTTTCTATGGTACCACACAATCGAATTTGAAAACAAGCAGCAGTGTTACTTTAAAATTGCAGTAGGTTTTGGAAAGCTGGCGATATTATTATTATTCATAGGTAGGAGTACAAGCATCAAATGAAAGCATATGCATACGAGATGATGATGATGATGATGATGATGATGAAAAGAAGACGGGTGCTAGGCCGGCGATGAAGCTCTGAGGCTCAGCAACATCTTTTTGGGATGTAAAGGTGGCCAGCCATGTGCCAACTTTCGCCTCCATCGAGATATGCATAGGGGCATGCTGGAGTGTAGGATTGGCGATTTGAGAGTTGCAAGTTCCATTTTGCATTCGCGTCATTAGTTGAGAACATGGTCCAGCTCGCAGTGGAATACTCATATCTACCAAGTGTGATGCGTTTGAAATCCTGACATCCTTGTTTTTATTTACATCAATTGGGTCAATGTTGACGGTGAAGATATCTTCATAAAGCCTCACAAAGTGCAGAAACAGAGGCAAAGAGATGGGATCCACAGAATTACAGCAAGATCCGCAACCACAATGAGGCTCTTTCCATCCGGACTGAAGAATGGATGGTTCACATGCCCTGCAAGCTTATCTCCACTTCCTATTGGGTTTAGTGCCTTAAAAGTTGTGACATTTTATATACTGTTAATAAATAAATAAAGTGACATTTATTATTATTTTGGTTGATTACATGTGTTATGAATACATTTATAAACATCAAAAAAATTCCATGGTTATTTGTGTGACTATAAATTTAGCATATAAGTGTTATATGCTTAGGGATAAAATTTATAGATAATAATCTAAATAGTCTGTAATAATTAATTAAAATTTGGGATCTTTAATTAAATATTACAAGTACGGTCCAATCTTATTTAGAATGAAATAGTCATTATCCGGACTATTAATGTAGAGACATTGGATTGTAAGTACTTTATATAATGAGATTATATAGGACTGGACCATATAAATTATAAATCTCTAATAATCATCTGTTAGAAATAGAGTATTCAAATTTATCACTATAATGATCATATATTTGACAGTCTTAATCCTGAGTATTTCTTAGACTCTTGTTTATGACATTATGTTTTTTTGATTTGCTTGGTAAGATTTGTTTTAGCACAGATCATAACTTAGCATCTTGAAAATATAATGTAATAAATAAATGGGAATAATATTATACAGATATGGAATCCATTCCTTCCATATGGAAGTTAGAAAAATAGTTCTCTTGAGAGATAATTCAAGGTTTAAATAATAGAGCGCTCGTTCATAATAAGATTATAAATTAACTATTCATTAGAGAATTATTGGAACTCAAGGATAAAGATATAATAAGAGAGGTAAACGAAAATTGAACCTAGCTCTTATTATGAACTATTTATGGAGGACTGACTTATATGTAATGATTATATCAATGAACTACTCGCTTATTTTCTTTGAGTAATTTTATTATAACCTCAAGAGTTCAGTTTCAGGTTTTTAGTGGAGTAACACTGAAACTAATAAATTTGGTACATTAATCAAAGAGTTTAATTAATTGTCAAATTTATTAGAGCTTGAGTTATAGGCCCATAGGTCTCCAATATCACCTCTGTAACACTATATTGGATTTATGCATGGAATAAATTATATATATAATTAGTTTGGGATTATTGAATTCTGAATTAATTATTTCACACTTGAATTATTAATGTGACACAGAAAAATGTTCTCTATGACACAAAATGCAATGTGATAAATGTTGTCACATTTAACTGAGCATTAGTTAATTAATTAATTGATTAATTTTAAATTATTTTTGAATTTAGATTCAGATATATATATGGTTTTGAACCAAATCTTTATATATATATATATATATATAAGATTTTATAATATAATAATATATATATATATAAAAGGGAAACGTACTTTACACGTTTTACTTTTTCTATATATATATATATATATATATTTTGTTGAATCACGTTGGTTTCTCGACAAAAAAAAAAAAAGGAACAGGTATATATATTATAC
>CAMOHE010053888.1:17698-38644 GCA_946598075.1 Artocarpus hirsutus
AAGATTTTATAATATATTAATATATATATATATTAATATAAACAAACGTAAAGTTTGTTTACGTTTTACTTTATATATATATAATTATATATATATATATATATGAACGAATCGGTTGATGATTCGTTTTAATATAAAAAAAAAGAAAAAAAAGGAAACGTAAAAGGTACCTTTTACGTTTCATGTTTATTTTTTTTTTACTCTTATATATATATGTATGTGTATGTGTGTGTGTGTGTGATACGAATCACTTTGTGATTAAGGAAAGAAAGAAAAAAAAAAGAAAAAGGAAGGAGAAAGTAAAAAGGTTACAATCATGTAAAATATATATACTTTCTCTATATATGTAATATGGTGGTTAGTTCAAATTGAAAGTCAATTGAAAAAGAACTAATTGCTCAGATATAAAAAGGGAGATATAACAGTTATCTCAAGAGTTTTTTCATTCACGTAACTTTTACAAAATACTCAGAGAGAAAAACTGAGAGTTCTTCTCTGAAAAAAAAAAAGGTCTGTTATCTCATGTGTTGAGTACATAGCAGATTCAAAAAAGTGTGAGGAAAATTCATTCTTGCAGTTTGACGCCCACTCATCTTTCCATTGGTGTAGAGGCCTAGATTGGAAGATTGTGGTGTCAAAGAGGAAAGCTAGGATACCTTGATAGTCTTCAAAATATTTGTAAAATTCCTAAAGCTTTCTATTATTAATTAAAATTATATATATATTCCCGATGAACAAAGTTTTTAGAAAATTTTTATTTATCAACGATCCTTTCCTTCCGCTGTGTTTCATATTTTAATTCCAACAAATGGTATCAGAGCCAAGTTATAGGATATATAATTTTAATTAACATGATTTTATTTTGATAATATTATGTATTTGATACATGTCTGTGGGTACTTTACATCTTTACAATTTTTATTTATGTGATGAATGGTTATTTAATGAATGGATTTAGTCGTTAATTATATGGTCCTTTTGGATTGATAATTTTATTTTCAGTTTGATTAGATCAAATCTGTGTAAACCCATAAAGGGGTATAGGCTTTTTTCTAATTTATTGTTATTATTATTATTTCTTTTCAATTTTTTTGTTCCTCTCTATCACCTGCTACACATGGATCGATGAAGAAAAAGAAGTTCATTGGATCTTTTGGCCCAGTTGAGAACTTTGGGCCTATCAAATTTCAAAGGCAACCTAGAAGATTGTTGCATAGTAAACCACCCAATGAAGACTGCAAAATTGGAGCAGGAAATTATGCATAAATTACTAGAAGACCCCTGTAATTTTTTTTATTTTTTATTTTTAATTCTCTTATTTATTTATGGGTTGTAATTTTAATTATCCAAAAAGACCGGGTCAAAAATCTATTGTTTATTTTCATGCTTTATTTTCATGAGATGATTATGACAACATGTTCATGCGTTATAACTTGTCATCTAGGAAAGTGCCCACTTATAGTTATTGTAACATGACATGCATACACTTGCATATTTTTTTTTATAAAGGTGTTTATAAAATGATTTAATATGTGTTAAAATTAATTTAATGAGATTAAATTAATTGGGTTGGTTTTATAGAATTTTAATTAATTGATCAACTGAATAATGTGAATTTAGCTTTAATAGTTAAGACTTGGTAAAATTCACATTAATTCTAAGTTATCTAATTTTAAATTGTTTAATATTCGGTAACTTAGATAATTTATAATAAATTTAGATTTTTAGAAAATCTGGTAATTTATTTAAGTGTAAGTAGAATTGGATTCTATTAACACATAATATAACCTAGTAATTAAAAATCGTTATTATTTACTAGAATTATAAAACATATGATGTTTTATAAGATAAAACACATCTTTTAAAATAATGAGCGGGAGAAGGTAATATTACAATATAACCTGCAGTCTCCACTATTAGTACAACACGTGAGATTTAGGTGGCGCCTCGTGACGCTTTGATTTCGTCTTTCCTACGGAGGGTGTCCATTTAAATCAATAACAAGGTTGGCTTCCATGAGATAAGATTCTACAATGTATTTCAAAATTGACCTACCCTACGGCGGCAATTTTGAGTTAAGTTGTTAAAATCTAAAATAGTGGGTTACACTCATAAGGATATAATTAAATTGTTAATTATATCTTGACCAACTATAAACGGTTATTAATAAATATAGAAAATATGAGATATGTTGAATATATTTATTAATTGAGAATGTTTGAATTTAATTCATAAATAATTTGACCTACCCTACGGCGGCACTTTATTTATTAAAATTGAATAATCGTGGTATTGGTACAATATTTTTCGTGTGTTTTTCATATGCATCATGCATCATGTTTACTATTCCAAAACATATATGATGTTTATGCAACCATTTAATTTATGTTATTTTATTTATTTATTACAGCAACAATGTCTAATCCAATCATCGCTATTCTCCTAAATGAAAAATTAACCGGAGATAATTTTGTCAAGTGGAAGAGTAACATGAACATTGTACTAATTTACGAAAATTATAAGTTTGTCTTGACGGAGGAATGTCCTCCATCGCCTACTGCCAATGCTCCTTGTAATGTACGAGAAGCATGTGATCATTGGATCTAGGCAAACAAGGCCCGTTGTTTTCTTTTGGCTGGCATGTCTGACGTGCTTAGGATGAAGCATGAAAGCATGGAAACTGCTTATGAGATAATGTAGTCTTTGCAAGATATGTTTGGCAAGCCTTCTGAAAAGGCACGCCATGAAGTTGTCAAGGCAGTAATAAATGCCAAAATGAAGGCAGGGATCTCGGTTAGAGAACATGTTCTCAACATGGTTAACTATCTCCATGAGGCTGAGGTAAACGAGACAGTCATAGATGAAGCCACACAGGTGGGGATGATTTTGGAAACCCTTTCCCCTGCGTTTCTTCAATTCAAAAGCAACTATTTCATGAATAAGCTGAAATATAACATGATTGAGTTGCTTAATGAGCTTCAAACCTTCAAGTCTATTTCAAAAGAAAAGACTAAAGAAGCTGAGGCAAATGTTGCAGAGGCTCAACCCTCCTCTTCTGCTCGAAAGAATAATAAAAGGAAGAGGACTGAAAGAAGTGGTAAGTCTAAGAATGGAGGGCAACGTAAGAAGAACAAAACAACAACAACAACAACAACAAAAAGAGCTCAAACCAAAAGAAGCCTAAAGGAAAATGTTTCCATTGCGGTATAGTTGGGCACTGGAAGAGAAACTACAAGAAGTATCTTCAGGAGCTCAAAGAAAAGAAGAACAACAGTAAATCAGATTTACTCGTTTTAGAAGCTTGTTTAGTTAAAGATGATACTTCACCTAGGATAATTGATTCAGGGGCAACTAACCATGTTTGTTCTTCTCTGCAGATGCTTAGTTCTTCAAGGGAGCTTGCCGATGGGGAACAAATGATGTGAGTGGGAACGGGAGAGGTTGTTTCGGCAAGAGCAGTGGGAGTTGTTAGAGCAGTAGGAGTTGTTAAACTTTATTTTAGAAATAAGTTTTTAATTTTGGACAATGTTTATTACATTCCTTGTTTTCGTAGAAATTTGATTTCTGTTTCCAGGTTATTTGAACAAATGTTTAATGTTTCTTTTAATAATAATTATGTTAATATTTCCAGAAATGGTTTGAATATTTGTTCTGCGCATCTAGAAAATGGGCTTTACACTTTAAGGCCCAACGAAAATTCATTGCTCAATACTGAAATGTTAAAAGTTGAACAACCAAAACCCAAGAAGCAAAAAATTTCTTCTAATAATGAAACATACCTATGGCACCTTAGATTAGGTCACATTAACCTTGACAGAATTAACAGGCTAGTAAAGGATGGTCCTTTAAAAGAACTAAAAGTTAGTTCTCTACCAGTTTGTGAATCTTGTCTTGAATGTAAAATGACTAAGAGGCCTTTCTCTGTAAAAGGCGAAAGGGCCAAGGAACCACTTGAGCTAATACATTCGGATGTCTATGGTCCAATGAATGTACAAGCACGTGGTGGTTATGAATATTTCGTCACATTTATTGACGATTATTCAGGGTATGGTTATATATACCTAATGCAAAGGAAATCTGAAACTTTTGGAAAGTACAAAGAATTCTAAGCAGAAGCTGAAAAGCAATTAGGGAAGACGGTGAAGAGTCTTTGATCTGATTAAGGAGGGGAATACCTTGATACTGAATTCAAGGACTATATGATAGAACATGGTACTTTATCACAACTCATTGCACCTGGAACGCCACAACAAAATGGTGTTGCAAAGAAAAGAAATCGGACATTGCTTAATATGGTGAGATCCATGTTGAGCTATTCATCATTACCCACTTCATTTTGGGGATATGTACTACAAACTGTAGTATATCTTCTAAACATAGTTCCATCTAAGTCTATTCCAAAAACACCTTTAGAGTTATGGAATGGTCGCAAACCTAGTATACGACATATCCGTATATGGGGGTGTCCAGCACATGTGCTAAAAGGAAAGACCGGGAAGCTAGAACTGTGTTCTGAAATATGCTTGTTTCTAGGATACCAAAAGGGAATGAGAGGAGGTTTGTTTTATAGTCCACAAGAAAAGAAGGTATTTGTATTGACAAATGCCACTTTTCTCGAGAATGATTATATGACAAACTATAAACCTCGTAGCAAAGTAGTATTTGAAGAGTTACTTTCTGATTAGAGCAGACTGCAACCGACAACCGTTGTCGAAGGACAAAATGAGGAGACCACATCTCTTGATCAGAATGTCATACCACCTCGACGTAGTGGGAGGGTTGTGAGACCACCTTCTCGCTACAGGAAAATTGGAGAAGCATATGTTGCTATCTCTGATAATGGTGAAGATGATCCATTTGACATATTGTGATGCAATGGAAGATTCTGAGAAGGAGAAATGGCTGGAGGCTATGAACCTTGAAATGGAGTCTATGTACTCCAATTCAGTCTGGGAACTTGTAGACTTGCCTAAAGGGATAAAACCCATAGGGTGCAAATGGATCTACAAGAAGAAAAGAGATGTGGATGGAAAAGTTGAGACTTTTAAAGCTAGGCTTGTGAAAAAGGGTTATACCCAAAAGAAGGGAGTTGACTATGAAGAAACTTTCTCGCCTGTAACTATGCTTAAATCCATTCAGATTCTTTTATCCATTGCTACTTGTTTTGATTATGAGATATGACAAATGGATGTCAAGACCGCCTTTTTGAATGGCTATCTTGAGGAAAGCATCTATATGGTGCAACCAGAATGGTTTGTAGTCAAAGGTTAAGAACAAAAAGTTTACAAGTTACAGAGGTCCATCTATGGACTCAAGCAAGCTTCAAGATCTTGGAACTTGAGATTTGATAAGGAGATCAAATCTTTAGGTTTTGATCAGAATATTGATGAACCTTGTGTATACAAGTACATCAAAGATAAGAAGGTAGTCTTCTTAGTTCTTTATGTAGATGATATCCTACTCATTGGAAATGATGTAGGCATATTATCTAATATAAAGAAATGCCTCGCTAACCAATTCCAAATGAAAGATTTGGGAGAGGTAAGTTGTATTCTTGGAATCCAACTCATATGAGATTGCAAGAACAAACTATTAGCGTTGTCTCAGGCATTGTATATTGATAAGGTACTTATCAGATTTTCGATGCAAAACTCTAAGAAAGGTAATTTACCTACATGTCATGGAGTTTATCTTTCAAAAGAGCAATGTCCTAAGACACCTCAAGAGGAAGAATACATGAGACTGGTACCCTATCCATCTGCAGTGGGAAGTCTAATGTATGCCATGTTGTGTGCAAGACCTGACATTTGTTATGCGGTGGGTATAGTCAGTCGGTATCAATCCAACCAAGGATTAGATCATTGGGTAGCGGTTAAACATATTCTCAGGTATCTCAAGAGAACGAGAAACTATATGCTAGTATATTCCGATGAGAATTTGATAGCCATTGGCTACACTGATTTTGATTTTCAATCAGACAAAGACACAAGTAAATCTACGTCTAGATCAGTGTTTACTTTTGGTGGTGGAGCCATAGTTTGGAGAAGCATCAAACAATCTTGTATTACTAATTCAACTATGGAAGCTGAATATGTAGCTACTTATGAAGTAGCTAAAGAAGCTGTTTGGCTCCGTAAATTCTTAAATGGTCTGGAAGTAGTTCCAGGCATGGATATACCACTCACACTGTATTGTGATAATAGTGGTGCAGTGGCAAATTCAAGAGAACCAAGAAGCCATAAAAGAGGAAAGCATATAAAGAGAAAATATCATTTGATCAGAGAAATAGTACATCGAGGCGATCTAGAAGTTGTGAAGATAGCATCGGATAACAACCTTGCTAACCCTTTCACCAAGACGTTACCTGCAAAGAGCTTTGAGGCACACTTGGAAGGCTTAGGTCTTCGAGACATGTCTCACCTGATTTAGGGCAAGTGGGAGATTGTTGGGTTTGGTGCCCTAAAAGCTGTGACATTGTATATATTGTTAATAAATAAATAAAGTGATATTTATTATTATTTTGGTTGATTACATGTGTTATGAATACATTTACAAACATCAAGGAAATTCCATGATTATTTGTGTGACTATAAATTTAGCATATAAGTGTTATATGCTTAGGGATAAAATTTATAGATAATAATCTAAATAGTTCGTAATAATTAATTAAAGTTTGGGATCTTTAATTAAATATTACAAGTACGGTCCAATCTCATTTAGAATGAAATAGTCATTATCCAGACTATAAACATAGAGACATTGGATTGGAGGTATTTTATATAATGAGATTATATAGGACTGGACCAGCTAAATTATGAATATCTAATAATCATCCATTAGAAATAGAGTATTCAAATTATCACTATGATGATCATATATTTGACAGTCTTAATCTTGAGTATTTATTAGACTTTTGTTTATGACATTATGTTTTTTGATTTGCTTAGTAAGATTTGTTTTAGCATAGATCATAACTTAGTATCTTGGAAATATAATGTAATAAATGACTGGGAATAATATTATACAGATATGGAATCCAGTTCTTCCCTTTGGAAGTTAGAAAAATAGTTCTCTTGAGTGATAATTCAAGGTTTGAACTGTAGAGCGCTCGTTCATAATAAGACTATGAATTAACTGTTCATTAGAGAATTATTGGAACTCAAGGATAAAGATATAATAAGAGAGGTAAACAGAAATTGAACCTAGCTTTTATTATGAACTATTTATGGAGGACTTACTTATATGTAATAGTTATATCAATGGACTACTTGCTTATTTTCTTTGAGTAATTTTACTATAACCTCAAGAGTTTAGTTTCAGGTTTTTAGTGGAGTAACACTAAAACTAATAAATTTGACACATTAATCAAAGAGTTTAATTAATTTTCAAATTTATTGGAGCTTGAGTTATAGGTCCATAGGTCCTCAATACCACCTCTGTAACACTATATTGGATTTATGCATGGAATGATTTATATATATAATTAGTTTAGAATTATTGAATTCTGAATTAATTATTTCATACTTGAATTATTAATGTGTCACAGAAAAATGTTCTCTATGACACATAATGTAATGTGATAAATGTTGTCACATTTAACTGAGCATTAGTTAATTAATTAATTGATTAATTTTAAAATATATTCTTAAATAAATGTGATTTATTTTTGAATTTAGATTCAGATATATATATATATATATATATATGGTTTTGAACCAAATCTTTATATATATATATATAAGATTTTACAATATATTAATATATATATATTAATTTAAACAAATGTAAAGTTTGTTTACGTTTTAGTTTATATATATATATTATATATATATAAACAAATCGGTTGATGATTCCTTTTAATATAAAAAAAAGAAAAAAAAGGAAACATAAAAGGTACCTTTTACATTTCATGTTTATTTATTTTTTTACTCTTATATATATATGTATGTGTGTGTGTGTGTGAGATACGAATCACTTTGTGATTCGGGAAAGAAAGAAAAAAAAAAAAAGGAAAAGGAAGGGGAAAGTAAAAAGGTTACAATCATGTAAAATATATATACTTTCTCTATATATGTGATATAGTGGTTATTTCAAATTAAAAGTCAATTGAAAGAGAACTAATTGCTCAGATATAAAAAGGGAGAGATAACAGTTATCTCAAGAGTTTTTTCATTCATCTAACTTTTGCAAAATACTCAGAAAGAAAAACTGAGAGTTCTTCTCTGAAAAAAAAAGGTTTACTATCTCATGTGTTGAGTACATAGCAGATTCAGAAAAGTGTGAGGAAAATTCATTCTTGTAGTTTAACACCCACTCATCTTTCCATTGGTATGGAGACTTGGATTGGAAGATCGTGGTGTCAAAGAGGAAAGCTAGGATACCCTGATAGTCTTCAAAAGGTTTGTAAAATTTCTAAAGCTTTCTATTATTAATTAAAATTATATATATATTTCCGATGAATATAGTTTTTAGAAAATTTTTGTTTGTCAACGATCCTTTCCTTCCGCTGTGTTTCATATTTTAATTCCAACACTTCCTACTATTGGGTTTTGTTGGATTTTATGATTTAAATGCACCACGGAAAATTTAAAATTAATTTCCACAAAACCCTCGCAGAATCCATGCAATTCAATTAGATTGATAATAAAGTCATGGAATCTTACCAGAATGACAAAACGGGCAAGATTCTAGAAGGAAAAGAGTGGGTTCACTCCGATGACACCCTAACTCAACCTTTTAGTAATCAGGATTGGATTCTGACGTTGTTACTTAGAGCAACGTCCTCTGTAGGTATCCACACGAACAGACTCTCTCAAA
The DNA here is from genome assembly GCA_946598075.1 of Artocarpus hirsutus. Taxonomy (NCBI): domain Eukaryota; kingdom Viridiplantae; phylum Streptophyta; class Magnoliopsida; order Rosales; family Moraceae; genus Artocarpus; species Artocarpus hirsutus. Next base: position 26,516 of record CAMOHE010053888.1, read on the forward strand.
AACGAATTGGTGTGCTATCACCCTCTTTTTGCGTTAAATGACTCTCTCTAATTTTTAGGGTTTTAATGTCTTTTGCCTTTTAGAATCAGAGAATGCCTTTTCTCTTCTTAATTTGACTAGACACCCTAAAACAAATATATATATATATATATTAACTTCGAGATAGAGTCAGATTTTAACTAGGGTAAACTATAATTCAAATATAATTCAGAGAATCTACATAATGTATGTAATTCGAATATGATTCAGAAAATCTAGATGATATTAGTAATTCGAATATGATTCAGATAATCTAGATAATGTCAATAATTCGAATATGATTCAGATAATCAAGATAATTTCAGATTCAATGAACCTAGACATATCTAGTACATCGAATCTAGACATTATCAGGTTCATCGAACCTAGACACAATCAACCCAAAATTTGTTCTTGGTCTGTTCTAAGTGTACTACCCTATAAGTTCACATGACGTTGGTAGTGGGCTTGAAATTATGTTTTTGGCCCACAAATCATAAGTGGCCTCTAGCAAGACATTATGACTACCCAAGTTATGCGAATGTCAATAATCCGACATAACCTAATCCATAATAAGTATTAAAGTCCTTTTGTCACTAGATACCTTGATTGAACATAAGGCATGGTTTATGTCATCTTTATACTATTCAATCATATTATTTCTCGATCTTAAGTAGACTGATATTGATAACCCTTATCAATTCATTCTAATATTGCCATACATTTTTCTTCAGTCTAACTTATTGAGAGGCCCATAGATATCTTTCTCATAATAAATGAGGGACAAATTCCTTCTTAATCACTCATATTCCTCACATGATTCACTCTATATCCAACAACAATCTATTCCATCAACCTGTTAAAGATAATATTAGATTGTCTCAAAATATAGAACTTGTCATGTAGGAAACCATGGTGATTTCAGGTCAGAGGATTAGGATAATACTATTGTGATGAGAATCACTTATGATAATTATCCATGCAGTATTCTCATAACAGGTCAATCCAATACATTATTTCTCAAATATGTATCTATGAGTTAACTTAGTATCTCATACACATGATTAGTAAAGCATAATCATCAGTCAAACTTTATACTAGTCTTCACTCATTATTATCCCAATAATAATGACCGACTAGGGATAATTTAGAATATAATTCAATTTTCACCTAAGAGTTTTACTATCAAGTCACATACTTAATGACCTTAAGTAGAATTAACTATTCATAGAATTAAAATAAAAAACAATAATGAAAATGCCTCTTTATTAATAAAATGCAAATGTAATGAAATCAATATGTAGTCATTACATAATTGGCCTAGGCACATAACTAACAATCTCCCACTTGCACTAGGCCCAATCAATATTGTATCTAATACCCATTGATCTAGTATGACTCTCATGTTTAGGTTATGGAAGAGGCTTAATGATTGGATCAGCAACATTGTCATTTGTAGGTGCTCTGCATATCTTCACGTCTCCTCTCTCAATGATTTATCGAATGAGATGATAACATCTGAGTATGTGTTTGGATCGCTAATGTGATCTAGGTTCCTTAGCCTATGCTATGGCCCCATTATTATCATAATACAAGTCTACTGGATCTGATATACTAGGAACAACACCCAATCCAGCAATAAACTTTTTGATCCAAACTGCTTCCTTAGCTACTTCTGAGGCGGCTATATACTCAGCTTCTGTTGTAGAATCAGCAACAGTGTCTTGCTTTGAACTTCTCCAGCTCACTACACCTCTATTCAAACAGAACACATAACCTGATTGCGATCGAAAGTCATCCTTGTCATACTGGAAGTTGGCATCTGTGTAACCACTTACAACAAGCTCATCTTCCTTTCCTCCATACAGTAAGAATGCATCCTTAGTTCTTCTCAAATACTTAAGGATATTCTTGACTGTTGCCCAGTGACTTTCACCTAGATCTGATTGGTATTTGCTGGTTATGCTTAAGGCATATGAGACATCAGGTCGAGTACATAACATTGCATACATGATAGGTCCAATTGCAGAAGCATATGGAATCTTATTCATGCGATCTCGCTCATCTTGTGTCATTGGACACTGAGTCTTGCTGAGACTAATTCCATGTGACATGGGCAAGAATCCCCTCTTGGAATCTTGCGTACTAAACCTATCTAATACTTTGTCAATGTATGTACTCTGACTTAGGCCAATAAGCCTCTTAGATCTATCCCTATTGATCTTGATGCCTAGAATATAGGCAGCTTCACCTAAGTCTTTCATTGAGAAACAATTCCCTAACCATGATTTAACATTTTGTAGAGTAGGGATATCGTTTCCAATGAGTAATATGTCATTAACATATAGTACTAGAAAGACTATTGCTCTCCCACTAACCTTCTTGCAAACACAAGGCTCATCTTCATTTTTAATGAAACCAAACTCTTTGATTGCTTCATCAAAACGAAGATTCCAACTCCGAGATGCTTGCTTCAATCCATAAATGGATCTTTGCAGCTTACAAACCTTTCCAGAATTCTCAGGACAAACAAAACCCTCGGGTTGTGTCATGTATACATCCTTAAGTAGGTTTCTATTAAGAAACGCTGTTTTGACATCTATTTACCAAATCTCATAATCATAGTATGCAGCTATGGCGAGGAGAATCCAAATGGATTTAAGCATAGCAACTGGTGAAAAAGTTTCATCATAGTCTATACCATGTGTTTGCTTAAAACCTTTTGCAACCAGTCTTGCCTTAAAGGTATGCACATTGTCATCCATGTCTGTTTTCTTTTTGAAAACCCATTTGCATCCAATAGTCTTTAAACTATCAGGCAGATCAATCAAAGTCCATATTTGATTATCATATATTGATTGCATCTCTAACTTCATGGCTTCTAGCCATTTATCACAGTCAAGGCTATTCATGGCCTCTTGGTAGGATGTGGGCTCATTTTCATCCACAATCATCACATCATTATTATCAGTTAAGAGAAATCCATATCTCTTAGGGCTCTAACGTGTCCTACCAGACCTCCTCGGGCCTTGTACCACTTGTGTAAGCTCACAAGCTCAACAATTACTTGTTGATCTAGTTGAGATTCCATTAGTGGTTCAATGCTATTTTGTGGTTCTTGAATTTCTTCAAGTTGAACTTTGCTCCCACTGGTTCCTTTAGAAATGAATCCTCTTTCTAAAAAGACACCATTCTGAAAAACAAACACTTTGTTCTCAAAAGCATTGTAGAAGTAATATCCTTTAGTTTCTTTAGGATATCCCACAAAAAGGCATTTGTCTGATTTGGGTGGAAATTTATCTGAAATTTGATGCTTCACATAAGCCTTACATCCCCAAATCTTAAGAAAAGACAAAGTAGGCAACTTCCCAGTCCACATCTCATATGGTGTCATTTAAACTGCCTTTGATGGAACTCTATTTCATATGAACACAGTAGTTTCTAGAGTATATCCCCAAAAAGATATTGGAAGATCTAACCGACTTATCATAGATCAAACCATATCCAATAAAGTTTGATTTCTCCGTTCAAACACACCATTCCATTGTGGTGTTCCTGGTGGAGTTAATTGTGAGACTATCCTACAATTTCTAAGATGATCAATGAATTCTTGGTTTAAGTATTCACCACCTTGATTTGATCAAAGTGCTTTAACACTTTTACCAAGTTGATCTTGTACTTCATTTTTGAAAATTTTAAACTTTTCAAAAGATTCAGATTTTTGTTTCATTAGATAGAATAGCCATATCTACTAAAATCATCTATAAAAGTAATGAAGTACTGAAAACCTTCTCTAGCAGTGGAACTTAATGGTCCACATACATCAGAATGTATAAGGCCCAATAAGTCATTAGCCCTTTCACTATGTCCAGTAAAAGGTGTCTTTCACTATGTCTAGTAAAAGGTGCCTTAGTTATTTTGCCTAATAAACAAGACTCACATACTTCAAATGATTCAAAATCAAATGAATTCAAAAGCCCAAGTTGATGGAGTTTTGAAATGCGTTTCTCATTTATATGGCCCAAATGACAGTGCCAAAGATAGGTAGGGTTTAAATCTTTAGATTTAAGCTTCTTTGTATTAACATTCTAGATGGACTTTTCATTTATGTTTTTAATGTTTAGAACATAAAGACCATTCGTTCGTGGAGCATATCCATGGAAAATGTTATCACAGTAAATGGAGCATTTATTATTCCTAATAATAAACTCAAAACCTTCCTTGTCCAAACAAGAAATAGAAATAATATTCCTGCTCATAGTAGGTGCATAATAACAATTTTCTAAACTTAAAACAAGTCCACTAGGCAAGGTCAACTCATATGTTCCCACAGCTAAAGTAGCAACTCTTGCTCCATTTCCAACTCATAGGTCCACTTTGCCTTTAGCCAAGATTCTACTCCTCTTAAGACCCTACACATTAGTATAAATGTGAGATCTAGATCCAGTATTTAAGACCAAGGAATCAGAAGTAGACAAATTGACTTCTATAACATAAATACCTGAAGGAGTAGTCACACTACTCTTCTTCTTCAGATCATCCAAATAGAGCTTGCAGTTTCTTTTCCAATGACCAGGCTCATTGTAGAAAAAGCATACTCCCTCCTTTGGTGGTTTAGCCTTGGGTTCAGGATTGGGCTTGGGGTTAGGCTTGGGTTTCTTAAAGTCCTTGGGAGCCTTATTCTTGCTCTTACCCTTTCCTTTCCTTTTCATACCTTTCCCTTTATTAACCATCAGAACATCTTTGGTATTCTTGATGTTCTGTTCAGCAGTCTTAAGCATCCCATACAACTCAAAAACAGTCTTCTCCATGTTATGCATGTTGTAGTTCATAACGAACCCATCATAAGCATCTGGCAAAGATTGGAGAATGATGTCAATAGCCAACTCTTGGCTAATCTCAAGATCAAGTTTCTACAAATGATCAAGATGACCCTTCATCTTAAGAACATGAGGACTCACTGAACCGCTAGTAGTCAACTTGCATGAGAGTAATGCCTTTAAGGTGGCAACCCTCTCAATTCTAGCCTTCTCTTGGAACATTTCGTTGAGATGGATTATCATGGTATAAGTTTTTATTTCCATTAGTTGCTTATGAAGCTCTCATTCCATGCTTCCAAGCATAAGGCAAGTGACATCAACAGAGTCATTGAGATGCTTATTGTGAGCATCCTTTTGAGCTCTAGGAGCATCAGGGATAGGTTGATCAAGGACATATTCCTTCCTCTCTTGCTTAAGAACAATTCTTAAGTTTCTGTACTAGTCAAGGAAGTTAGTCCTATTGAGCTTATCCTTTTCAAGGATCGTTTATAGTGACAAGTTAGATGTGGTGTTTGATGCCATTATCTACAACAAATATATATATACAGAGTAGTTAGCATTTTATTAAACAAATTTTAACGAGACATAATTTAAATCCTACTAATTTTATCAAATTAATAATCCTCAACATTAATTTGGCAATCATAACAATTGTAATTTTAGTGGGCCAAGATCCATATTTCACCTCACTTTAAGTAAGCTTTGGCTTATCACCTAAAGTATGGTTATTTAGGTAGGTAACACTTTACCGATTATTTAGGTAGGTAACACTTTACCAATTACATCTTATGTAACTCTTGGATAAATATGAGATTTGACATCACATGTCCTGGCTAATTAAATCCCATCTAATGCCCTAGGTCCAAAACCATTTTGATAACCTAGTTAAGTCCAACCATTTCAAACATATGGATATCACTATTATCCATATTGTCTTATCTAATTGGCTTAACACACCCTGTTTTGGTAGAACCTATGTTTAGCAATCCAAGTCTTGAAAAGTGTTAAATTATGGGAGGCATTTTAATGACTTAATATTAAGTGAGGGTTCTACTTTTTTTTATTTTATTATTTATTATTATGTTGCATCACATACATAGCATCACATATATAGCATAATAATAACAATAAGCATGTCATAGCATGGCCCAAATCTAGATTGATCTTCATAAGCCAATATGAAAGTTAATGGACAATCCTAAGTAATCTTCATCTCCATAGATTTCCTTAGATTGCCATGAACAGACTCCATCTTGAGCCTCTATCTTGAACCTCCATCTATCTTGATCTTGGGCTTTGATTTTACAGTACAAATTGCAATCTAAATTATTCTATTTTTACTAAATAAATTAATAAGTTACAACAAATTGAAAAACGACATGCAGGCTGTATTTAAAGTAACAAACCCAAAATAGAATTAAATAAAACCTGCCAATCATATTGGTAGAAAATTGCCATGTTATGCACCATGCAATTCACACTAAACATATAAATATAATAATATAATTTTATAAAAGTTAAATTTTTATTATGACCAAAACGATTTATGTGATGAATCAATTCAAGGTCAAGGCGCAGCGCCCCTTGCGGGGTCCCAGGGGTAGTGCCCCTAGGGTGGAGCATCCTTGGCGGCGGTCCTGCTAGCTTGTTAGTGGGCGGGGGTCAAGGCGGTAGCGCCCCTAAAAGGTAAACGATTTACCTTACTCGTTTGAATGAATTGCTACCTAAATCCATTAATTTTAATTAATCAGATTACCAAATCTGTTTATAACAGAATTAATTAATCTTTATTTAACACTTAAACAGATTCATGAAATTTATTGATATGTTCTAAACCGATCATCCTTGTTTAATAATTAAACAGACCCTATAATACACACTAATCTGTTCAAAACAAATTATCACTGTTTAACATTTAAACAATCCGCCACCTTAATAAAACCAAAACCTGATTTATAGTTTATTAATCATCTTAAAACAGATTACTAAATTCTTGTAAAATTGTAATATTAATCAATTAACAACAACAAGTCACAAGAAACAATAAACGTGTTAATCAAATTAACACGGTAAAAAAGTTTAATAAAATAAAACCTCAAACACATTAATATAATTAACGTATAAATCGTATCAATGTATTTCACATCTACACAGGACCATATAAAATTAATTTAATCGAATTCGTAAGTCGTTCTGATACCACTGTTTGGTTTTGTTGGATTTTATAATTCAAATAAGCAGCGAAAAATTAAAATTAATTCCCACAAAACTCTTGCAGGATCCATGCAATTCGATTAGATTAATAAGAAAGTCATAGAATCTTATCAGGATGACAAAAGGGGCAAGATTTCTAGAAAGAAGAGAGCAAGATCCCTTCGATGATACCTTAACTCGAGCTTTTCGTATTCATGATCAAATTCAGATGTTGCTACTTAGAACAATGCCCTCTATAGGTATCCACACAAACAGACTCTCTCAAAAAACCAAATTGGTGTGCTAGCACCTTTTCCTTGTATTAAATAACTCTCTCTAATTTTTAGGGTTTTAATGTTTTTGCCTTTTCGAATAAGAGAATGCCTTTTCTCATTTTAATTTGGCCAGAAACCCTAAAACAGATGTATATATATATTGACTTTGAGAAAGAGTTAGATTTTAACTAGGGTAAACTGTAATTTAAATATGATTCATAGAATCTAGACAATGTTAGATTTAATGAACCTAGACATATCTAGTACATTGAATCTGGACATTATCAGGTTCATTGAACCTAGACACAGTAAACCCAAAATTTGTTTTTAGTCCCTGTAAGTTCACATAACGTTGGTAGTGGGCTTGAAATTCTCTTTCTGGCCCACAAATCATAAACGGCCTCTAGCAAGACATTATGATTACCTAAGTTATGCGAATGTTAATAATCCAACATAACCTAATCCACAAAAAGTATTAAAGTCCTTTGTCACAAGATACCTTGATTGAACATAAGGCATGGTTTATGTCATCCTTATACTATTCAATCATGTATTTCTCGATCTCAAGTAGACTAATATTGATAACCCTTATTAATTCATTCCAGTATGGCCATACATTTTTCTTCGGTCTAACTTATCGAGGGGCCCATAGATATCTTTCTCGTAATAAATGAGGGACAAATTCCTTCTTAATTACTCACATTCCTCACATGATTCACTCTATATCCAACAATAATCCATTCCATCATCCTGTTAAAGATAATATTAGAATGTATCAAAATATAGAACTTGTCATGTAGGAAACAATGGTGATTTCAAGTCAAAGGACTAGGATAATACTATTGTAATGAGAATCACTTATGACAATTATCCATGTAGTATTCTCATAACGGTCAATCCAATACATCATTTCTCAAATATGTATCTATGAGTTGACTTAGTAACTCATACACATGATTAGTAAAACATAATCATCAGTCAAACTTCATACTAGTCTTCATTCAATATTATCCCAATAATAATGACCAACTAGGGATAATTTAAAATAGTATTCAATTTTCACCTAAGAGTTTTACTATAAAGTCATATACTTGATGACCTTAGGCAGAATTAACTATTCATAGAATTAGAATAAAAACCAATAAAGAAAATGCCTCTTTATTAATAAAATACAAATGTAATGAAGTCAGTATGTGGTTATTACATAATTAGCCTAGGGCACATAACTAACAATCTATACCACAATGTGAATCTTCTTTGGAGGGCAAATTGACCAAAAGACCATTCAAGTCTAAAGGCAATCGAGCCGAAGTGGTCCTAGAACTTATGCATAGTAATGTTTGTGGTCCTATAAATATCAAGGGGTGAGAAGGATATAAGTACTTTGTTACTTTCATTGATGATTACTAAAGATATAGGTTTGTCAACCTAACGCATCATAAGAGTGAAACTTTTCATAAGTTCAGGGAGTTTCAAGCTGAAGCGAAGAAGCAATTAAGTAAGCCTACAAAGGCGCTTCGATCTGATCGAGATAGAGAATACCTCTCCAATGATTTCATAGGACACTTATTAAAGAATGAGATTTTATCCCATTTGACTATATCAGGCACTCCATAGTAGAAAGACATGGCTGAGAGAAGGAATAGGACTTTTTAAGCATGGTTAGGTCCATGGTGAGTCATTCAATGTTACTTTTATCCTTTTAGGGATATACATTACAAACCGCATGTTATCTTTTAAACATTGTGTCTTCAAAATCGGTTCCTAAAACTCCTTAGGAGTTGTGGACAGATAAGAAGACATCCTTAAACTATATTTGCACATGGGGATGTCTAGCTCATGTCCTGTACAAGGAAGTGAATGAGTTGGAAGTATGTTCAGAAGTTTGCATGTTTGTAGGATATCTAAAAGGGACAAAAATGTAGCCTAAAAGAAAATAAAATCGTGGTTTCAATGAATGCAACTTTCCTTGAAGAAAGTTACATAAACAACTTTAAGCCTCGTAGTGAAAGTGGCACTTGAGGAGTTAGCAAGTGATTCGATCACTCTAGAGGTTTGGGTTGAAACCAATCTAATCAATGTTGAAAAATGACCGAACAACAACCTAGGGAGCTTCGACATAGTGGGAGGATTGGGTGTCAACTCGAGAGGTATATGTTCAATGGAGAAGCTTACTTAGTTGAACTGGTTAAACATGACAGGGATCCTTACACTTACATAGAGGCTATGGAGGATGTTGATTCAAAAACTTTGGATAGATGCTATGAACACTGAGATAAAGTCTACAAAGACTAATCAAGTCTGGGAACTTATGGACCTTCTCGAAAGGGGTAAAACCTATAGGGTGTAACTAGGTCTACAAGAATCAATTATTAGGAAACCTTTTCACTGGTGGCCATGCTTAAGTCCATCCACATGCTTTTATCTATAGCTGCCTCTCTTGACTACAAGATCTGGCAAATGGATGTTAAGACGGCCTTTTTAAATGGCTATCTTGATGAGACCATATATATGGTATAGCCAATGGGTTCAAAGCTCAAGATCAAGAGGGTAAGGTCTATAAGTTGCTAAAGTCTATTTATGGATTTAAGTAAGCTTTTTGTTCTTAGAACATAAGATTTGATCAAGTGATGAAGACTTATAGGTTGAAACAAAACATGGATGAACCATGTATTTACAAACACATTAAGGATGGTAATGTGGTCTTATTACTGCTCTATGTAGATTATTTATTGGCAATGACATTGGGGCATAGTCATTAGTTAAATTATGATTGATTGAGCAGTTTGACATGAAGGATTTGGGTGAAGCTAATTATGTTCTAAGTATCAAAATCTTTCAGGATAAGAAGAATGAAATGATAGCTTTATCCCCATCTACCTATATAAACAAAATTCTCGAGAAGTATGCAATGTAGATTTCAAGAAAGATTCTTTTAGGTCTACAATTAGTCTTTCTAAGAAAGACTCTCTAAAGTCTGATGAAGAAAGAGAATACATAAAGAAGGTGCCTTATGCTTCAATCATGGTTAGTCTCATGTATGCGATGCTTTGCATATGACCGGACATTTGTTACGCTGTCGTGATAGTAAATTGATTTAAGTCGGATCTAGGACCAAACTAATGGGTTGTCATCAAGCATAATTTCAAGTACCTAAGAAGGAATAGGGGTTATGTGCTAGTGTATTCTGGTGAGGATCTAACATTTCTTGGACACACTAATTCAGATTTCTAATCCTATCTAGATTTGAGAAGATCGACTTTAGGTTTAGTGTTGACCCTAGGTGGTGGCATCATCATTTGGGGAAGTGCCAAAACAATATTCTACTTCGGATTCAATGATCGAGGCCGAGTATGTGGTAGCTAGTAAAGCTTCAAAGGAAACTATGTGGCTCTACAAGTTTCTTAGGGATCTTGAGGTAGTTCCTAGTATGGATAAGGCAATACTGTTGTATTGTGATAACACTACAGTGATAGATAATGCTAAGGAACCAAGATTTCATAAAAAGAGTAAACACATACATCGAAAGTATCATCTGATAAAGGACTTTGTTAAGAGCGAACATGTTGTAGTATGCAAGATCTCGTCTAAGGACAATATAGTTGATCCTCTCATGAACTCACTACTGAGAGGGTTTTCGAGAAGCATGTACAGGCTATAGGAATGTGAGACATGTCATATTTACTCACTTAGGGCAAGTGAGAGATTGTTAGATTAGGTGCCCTAAAGATTAAATGATGTAAGAAGTTTTTGAAGACATTTAATCAATAAAGAATTTATTTATTATTCATATACTAAATACTGTCCTCTTTATATTCATTTTTTTTAAATGTATGATAAGTAAATAAAAGTATGAGACTGTCAATCTAAACCTTTAAGATCGTGCAAATAATGGATAGATTATGCGAAAGATATGAATATTAAAGGTGATAGTCTAAATGATAAGATCTGCAGTCAAAGGAATAAAGTTGGGCGCTTTATTTATGTTAAGGTTGTTATACTATCTACCTCCCTAATGGAGATGACTTGTCTTGGTCATCTGAGTGAGACTTTGTGAATAGAAACAATTATATACTGTCATAGGTGACGATATATTGGATCAGGACAAAAATTGAATTGATTTGATTAATAATTTCGTTTGTTTAAATCAAGTCACTTTTGACAATCATATGTGCTATGTCTTATGTAAGGAAAAATAGTACACAGCAAAATTTTTAAATTTTTTATATCAGAGTATTTTCAAAAACACAAGTTTGACACACTATATGCATAAATTAACCAGATCTTACTAAACTTTGAATGTTGAAGAGCTCCCGCAATCCGTGGAGAGAAGTAACGTTCTAGAAGAGCCTCAATTAACTGGTCTTCTTTGCTATTCTCTGTCCACAATCGGAGTGAGTATGGGCTTACGTTGTTAGCTTTTCTACTAGGTGACTCTCCTTCCACCAGTAGAGAAATACCTGAAGCTATAATTCGTGATTTGTGAAGGATAGCCTTTTAGGGAGTTTTAGAGTCTCACTGATAGAGTCTCTCTAGATTTCTCAATTGATCAAAATAATAAAGAGACTCACTCCCCTTTATATAAAGGTTGGGCCTAGGAGTCAGTCCTTATTAGATAAGGCCTCAAAAATTTGAAAAGTTAAATTTGGATCAATATCTGATAAAATCTACATGGAAACGCGTGACTTTTTTAATCACATAGTCAGTAGGCTGAATTGGCAGATCGGTTTGCCGAACCTCCTCAATCGGCAGGCTGAACTTAAAGATCAACCTAACAAAACTTCGATAAAAGATTCCTACGAATCTTTATCTCCCACCCGAGA
>CAMOHE010053888.1:38664-52254 GCA_946598075.1 Artocarpus hirsutus
TCAATAAAGAATTTATTTATTATTCATATACTAAATATTGTCCTCTTTCTATTCATTTTTTTTAAATGTATGATAAGTAAATAAAAGTATGAGACTGTCAATCTAAACCTTTAAGATCGTGCATATAATGGATAGATTATGCAAAAGATATGAATATTAAAGGTGATAGTCTAAATGATAAGATCTGCAGTCAAAGGAATAAAGTTGGGCGCTTTATTTATGTTAAGGTTGTTATACTATCTACCGCCCTAATGGAGATGACTTGTCTTGGTCATCTGAGTGAGATTTCATGAATAGAAACAATTATATACTGTCATAGGTGATGATATATTGGATCAGGACAAAAATTAAATTGATTTGATTAATAATTCCATTTGTTTAAATCAAGTCACTTTTGACAATCATATGTGCTATGTCTTATGTAAGGAAAAATAGTACACAGTAAAATTTTTAAATTTTTTATATCAGAGTATTTTCAAAAACACAAGTTTGACACACTATATGCATAAATTAACCAGATCTTACTAAACTTTGAATGTTGAAGAGCTCCTGCAATCCATGGAGAGAAGTAACGTTCTAGAAGAGCCTCAATTAATTGGTCTTCTTTGCTATTCTCTGTCCACGATCGGAGTGAGTATGGGCTCACGTTGTTAGCTTTTCTACTAGGTGACTCTCCTTCCACCAGTAGAGAAATACCTAAAGCTATAATTCGTAATTTGTGAAGGATAGCCTTCTAGGGAGTTTTAGAGTCTCACTGATAGAGTCTCTCTAGATTTCTCAATTGATCAAAATAATAAAGAGACTCAGTCCCCTTTATATAAAGGTTGGGCCTAGGAGTCAGTCCTTATTAGATAAGGCTTCAAAAATTTGAATCAAAGTCAAATTTGGATCAATATCTGATAAAATCTACATGGAAACGCGTGACTTTTTTAATCACATAGTCAGTAGGCTGAATTGGCAGATCGGTTTGCCGAACCTCCTCAATCGGCAGGCCGAACTTAAAGATCAACCTACCAAAACTTCGATAAAAGATTCCTACGAATCTTTATCTCCCACCCGAGATTCTTGGAATAGAGCCTCAGTTTTTATTCAAATAACTCAATAGAGAAGTTAATTGATTAAAACAGTCATATCTAAAAAATCTATAGGAAAATAAATATTTTTGATAATTCAACAAGTTTATCTTGAATTAATTCAAAATTGATCCAACCGATAAACAGACATGAATTATCTGATCCCGATAATTCAACAAGTTTATCTTGAATTAATTTTATTACAAAATTAATTTAATTGATAAACAAATATGAATTATCTAATTTTACTGAATTTTAGCCAATTTGATAAATTTAACATACAAGCACGCTTTATCATTATAAGATTTTTGTGAGCTAACAAAAGGGACCAAATGACCTATATGATTTAAGCTTCCAATAATTATAAAACCCAATATCCCAGATATACATTTCATAATTATCAACTCCATCGCTACTCCACTAAAAGCTTGGAGCTACACTCTCGAACTATATAGAATTACGAAGCCCGAATAGCTAAGTCTCCATGACATATCATTGTGTATCGTATTCCAATAGGATTATCCATAATCGGCTTAAGGACAGGTTTCATCTTACATTCTTGTTTATTTTTATCTTACGTTCTATTATCTCACTATCAGAAAACTCACCATCCAAAGACAGTGTATCATTCGGTTGCACCTATGTATTCAAATGGTTGAGTGCTCTAGTTTTCTAATTACAGGATAATGCATATAAGAGGATATCACTACTCCGAAAGATAAGCTACGGATTCCATATCTATTAATAACAGGTCTATGCTATCAAGAGTCATGCCTTCAATGTATCGGCATGCGTACCACTCTAAAATGTGGATGTCACCCCTTGGTACATCAAAAGACATAATTCAAGGCAAGGGGCCCAGTATTCATCTCAGGATTTCAAATAATTATCTAAAGTGAATTGATTTGCCAAGATAAAATTATTAATTCAAATCAATTCACTTTATGTCCCGATCTAACACATCATCACCTATGACAATACACCAATATTTCTATTTGTGGAGTCCACCTTCGATGGTCAAAACAAACCATCTCTCAATAGGGATATAGACAACATAACAATCTTTGCACGAATAAAGTGTCCAACTTCATTCTTTCGATTGCGGATCTTATGATTTAGATCGTAACCTTAAGAATCATGTCTTTTACATAATCTGTCATCATATGCCCAATTCTTAAAGGTTTAGACTGATAGTCTCAGACTTTTGTTTGCTTAACATACATTCAACAAATATAAATATAAAGAGGACAAGATTTGGTATATAAATAATAAATAAATTCTTTATTGAAAAAAATGTCTCTAAAAACATATTACATTTTTACTCCTTAGGGCATACACGTCTAACTTCTTAATTCTAAAATGAACAATGGGCCCGTATTCTTGATTTGTGCCTTTTGATGCATTAAAGGGTGATATTCTAATTTGATCATGGTACGCATACCAGTACGTTGGAGACATTACTCTTGATTCATGTAGACCCGTTGTTCATAGATATGGAATTCAAAGCTTTTTTATAGATTTAATGATATTCACTTATAGGCTTATCCTATAATTGGAAGACTGGAGCACTCAACCATTCGGATATGGATAATAAATATTCCAATAGTAAGATAATGGAACAAAAGATAAAAATAATTAGGAAGGTAAAACAGAATTTATCTTTAAGCCGATTATAAATACCCTATGGGATGTTGCACATTATGATATGTGATGGACGATAAGCTTATTACAGCATCGTAATTTTTATAAAGTTCGAGAGTACAGCTCTAAGCTTTTTGTAGAGTAGTGTTAATTAGAGGAGCTTGATCTATATATTTCCATCAAGTCCCCTTTGCTTGCTCATTATAAATCCTATAATGATACGCCATGTTTTTCCTATATATTGGTAATTTGTGTTATTAATTAGATTGGCTGAAGTTTGAGTTGATTGGATTTAATAATTCATGATTGGTTTATTGGTTCAATTAATTTTGTGAATTAATTTAAGATAAACAAGTTGAATTATTTGAATATATTTTATTTGTATGGGTTTATCTATATATGACTGTTTTAGTCAGATAAATTTTTTATTAGGTTATTTGAATTAAAATCGAGGCTTTATAAAGGATACTTTGGATTAATCAGATTCAAACTCTCAGATTGCAATGGTGCGATCGACTACGATACAAAGGCACGGTCGACCGCGACTAGATAATAGAAAATGAGTTCATGCATTTTTCAATCATAAACTGATCCAAACTCAAATTTTGAAGCCTAATATGATAAGGACTAATTAGATTTGACCACTACAAAAGGGGGGCTATTTTTCATTGTTCCTCAGATCATTTGAGAAGATAGAGTGGGTATTCTAATGAGAGAAACTCTTAAACTCCAGAGAGCTATTATTTAGTGTTTGGAATCTTAGATGATGGTATATAACCGTCATCTAATATCCACCTAGGCAACTAAAAGCATGAGATGCTTTACTTTAGATGACTATTTCTACTTAAAACCTTCATATAAAGCAACATTTTAGGCCACAGTTTTATCAATAATCATCGTTTAATGTTGACCTGGACAAAATATGACCAAATTTTGTTCCCTCTACCCACGGGTGGCCTTCCTATAGTCAATTTGTTCTCCTAGGCTTTATAATTCATTGATGACATAAACAAGCAGTAATTTATAAAAATTAAACAGAACAAAATCTAACAATAACAAAGTACAAAAATTTAGTTAAATGTATTGTTTATATGTTTATGTATCATTGTATATATTCTTCCCATTCATCCGTTATCTCACTTAAATGCTCATTTGCATATAGTTCTTGGCTTGTCACAGCTTATGGTCCCTTATTCATAATAATATTTTGCTTGTCGCAGCTTATGGTCCCTTATTCATAATAATATCTCTTATGTACTTTAGCACCGCATTCTTTATCTACCTCTTGAGGAGCATAATGTAAAAAGAATGTTAAAATGTATATTAGTTTAAATAGCAATTTTTGCACTTTTTATTATAATTAATGTTAAAATATAAATTAGTTTAAATAGCAATTTTTGTATTTTTTATTATAATTAAACAAGTATATACATATATTTATTTATTTATATTTAAATGCTTAACTTGTTTGGTCATAGAATTTTAGTATATCCATGAGGTGGATTGAAGTAGACTTGAATTTTTGTTTTCAACTTCTACTCATTTGAGGCCCTAAATACTATTTGTTAAAATGTAATCAATCAAAGGAAGATGCTATATGTTAGCAATAATAAATAATGTAGTTAACAAGAATATACTTACAATTGAATCCTTCTTTTAAAATTGGGGCGTACGTCTTGGCCAAGTGGATCAAACCACATTATCCTTTCTTTGTTGGAATAAATGGGGGCCGGTAACCAATGAACCCCACCAAATATGGCGTTAAATATCATAGGCTAGCACCTTCTTTATCCCAAAACTTGCAGAGCATCATTGCTCATTCTTCGATTGCAAGCTCAGCTTGATCTAGCACATAAGAAGTGATATAAGAGTTCATGAAGCCATACTTGGTGAGCAATTTTTTGGCATGGCAATGGTGCCATGAGAAACTATGTACAAAAAACAAAGATTGTTAAACGATGACAAACAACAAGTAAAAAGTAAAAAACAAAAAACAAATGAAAAGCATAAATATAGTTTTCTAACTTATGTATGTCATGACACATGTCACAATAATTAAAGTAAGGTTGGCAAGCTAATTAGTGTTCTCGACAGTGATAAAAAAGGATACCCTTGATCTGGGTGATGTCATAAGGCATGATATGTGTAATTTTGGTGCAAGCATCCATGGATTATTTCGATTAACTCTATAAGCTTGCCATGCTTGAAGGTAATCCTTCCAAACCATCTATTGGTTGCATCACCTCCATTTTATCCTCCTTTTGTTGCCTCTTTTCCCCTTTGTTTTCTTTATATGACCTCCCTTGATTGGCTTGTCCATAAGCACCATAGGCTCTTTGCCCGGATGATGGTATTGGTCAATCAGAGCTGTGCTTAGTTAACTTAATGACCCAATTTGAAACTCTATTTTGGGATTATTTTGATTAACTATATAAGCTTGTAGTGTTTGGAGGTAATCCTTCCAAACCAGCTATTGATTGCGTCACCTCGATTTTATCCTCCTTTTGTTGCCTCTTTTTTCCCTTTGTTTTCTTTGTATGACCTCCCTGGATTGGCTCGTCCATAAGCACCATAGGCTCTTTGCCTAGACAATGGTGTTAGTCGATCAGCGCTATGCTTAGTTGACTTAATGACCCAATTTGAAACTCTATTTTGGGCCAAGCCACAAACCCTTCAAGAGCATTGCTCATGACCATTTCTTCTATCAAGATAGGTCAATGCATGTCCCTTGCATAACATGTATTAATTGTAATTCACATATTACCTTCCTTAAGTGCCATACGGTGAAGGACATCTGTGGGGACAGTTTCCATCCACACCTTTCTCCTCCACTAATGGTTAAATGAATAACACCACCTTCCTCGGTTGTTGATGGTGCTAGAAGGCAAGGTTCATGCTCATTGAGAGCCAGGGTGGCTCCGTAGGTGGTGTTGGCCTGGTATGAATTATATAACTTGCTTTTACATTTGTGCGTTGTTCCATGTGGGAGGTGGAATTCCTTTGAGCTTGACTTCTCATTATCTCCTCCCCTATGAAGAACTTAGATTCCATCATTTCCACCTTTTTACACAGCTTGACCAACTTTGTGTTGGAGCTTGAGCTACAAGTGGAATGAAAATAGTGGGACTATTTGACAAACTAAGATTGATTACCTACCTATCCTAAATATTGAGGATTGCCCAATATGGGTTAATATATCTTGCAACCCTTGAGATTGGTACATTGCCTTGTGACACTTGCACTTTATAGTCACCCTATAATTACAAAGTTCATAAAAGTTAAAACTAATAATCGGTAAATAAAAAAGTTGAAATACTATTAATTATCACATTTTCTAAAAGTTAAAACATTAAGTAACTCACAATTCATTGGCTAATCTATCCGTATATTGGATTTTGAAGAGTTTCAGCTTTCTTTTGTCTGATGAACTTCCAAATAATGTGATAAGGAAGAGGTGTAGTCGTGTTGTGTATTCTGAACTACATTGAAAAGTGAGGTTATTTAAATTTTGTATAAAAATTACAAAGTTTGCAAAAATGAAGTAAACAAATTTTACATACCCATTCACGTTTTGCTTTCTTATAACCCGAATGACCTCACGAGTGCTCGAGATTAAATTCATATCTCATCTCTTTCTTTTTTTTGGATATCTCTATTTACTCCTTAATTAATCTGAACTAAGGGAAAGGAAGTTTTTAATTACATTTGCTGAGAGCTTGAAAATATTGGTGTCCTTGTCATGGCCTTCAATAGAAGCTTTTAGGTTGTATTGAAGGTTAGGCGCCATCTTAATAGTGCTTGTCATCAATGATTTTCTTGTGGTTTTGGGAATGGTGAAGCATACAAAAATACCTTGCCAAACATACTCCACATCTCATTTATTAGTCTTCTCTCTCTAATCCTTTATTGTTATGGGAACATGTTCTATAACTAAAACTTCAACATAACTTTGGAGCTCATCCCCCTTTTTTCCAATACTTTGATTCTTTCCTTGAATTCAGCTTATATTTTTAGACCTTTTGACGATAACCTTGAAACACGTTTCATCAAGGTTGCTTGTCTTTTTCTATCCATATCAAAATTAAATGTTTCTCTTTTCTAGAGCTCATAATTATCTTCTTGTCCAATCTTTTTCTCCTCTATATCAATGAATGCATTGTCCAACATGTTGAATTTCTAAGCAATAACCAACAATATTGATTAAAATCACATGCCGACATTAGCTATTAAATAAGCAATAACAGAAGCTAAAACTAATAATGCTAAATTAACTACATATAAACAATTTACTTAAACTCATAAAAATTAAAACATTTTTATAGTAACACGATTTTAACTTACCAATCCACTAGCGTAGCAACATTTATGAAAATTGACACACACTAACATACCAACATTTATTAAAATCATTAACTCAATAGTAACACTAAAATTAACATATAAAACTAAAACTAACATATAGAATCTAACATATAAAATAACTTAAACATATAAAGACCAATAACATTTAAACTAACACAAAAATTAAAACTAATATCCCTAAACTAACATAGGAGCAATTTAGTTGAAAATAGTAAAACTAAAAATTTAATTAAAATAATTCAAAAAGTAAAAACCAAAATAATTAAAACTAACACTAATTAACCTAAACTAGTAACTCTTAAAAACCCTAAATAATAAAAACTAACAACACTAATTAATAAATAAAACTAATAGAAACTAAAACAATGGAAGGAGGAAAACTAACTTGATGACGAAAGTCTAGGCAGAGCAGAAGCGACGACGACGATGAAGGCAAGAAGAGATGCCGATGGTGGTGGTGAGAGAGAAAAAGGGGAGTTAGAATGGTATGCTATTAAGAGTCATTATTTTTTGAAGCCCACACTTATGACAATATAAACTATCGTGTAAAGTGCTTCACGAAATTCCAAAACTTGAAGAGCTCTATGCCACATCACTTATGACAATGATTTACTCGAAACCGTTATCTAATAGCCATAATCTAATGGATAAATGCTAGTATAAAGTTGAGATTATACGACCCTCATTTAACAACGGTTTTTCAAAAACCATAGTGGAAGGGGGAAATTGCGTAAAGTTTTGCTTCAAAATATGAAAACAATTATGTGAGCAAAGCAGGCCTTACATGACAATTTTTTACAAAAAATTGTGTAAGCCTTTTGTTAAGAAAAATATTATTATAAATTGAGAATGTTAATAACATATCATCAATTTTTTTTTGACAATAGTAATATGTTAATACTCATATTTTACAATTCTTCCTAATATAGCATTATTATTATTATTATTATTATTATTATTATTGTTATTATTATTATTACATAATCTTATTTGATAATAAGGATAATTATTGATAAAATAATTATTATCAATATATTTAAAATATTGAAATAATTGAAATATTAATATACATTAATAATTTAATAATAAGAATAATAAAAGTATTAGCAATATAATAGATATATAATATTATAAATAGAGTAATAATAGTAATAATCAATAATAATAGCTAATATAATAGCAAAAATAATTAAACTAATGGATGGCTTGAATGATGGTTAGCTTTGATGACAGTTTCTATAGAACATTGTCGTGCAAAGTCTCATTAAAACCCCTCATCCCAGCTCAAACATAACAGATGCAGATGCAAACATAGCCTCTCAAAAACATATCCAAACCTCCAAAAATGCTGTCCCTCCCCTTTTCGTTGCCTTCCCACCCCATCGCCGCCCAACCTGTTGCCGCCTCTCTCCATCGTCAGCCTTTGTATGTTTCTAATTAAATAATATCTTTGTTTTTAATATTATTAATTGGGTTTTATGTTAATTTTTGAATTTATGAATATAATTATATTTTGAAATTTGTTGATATATATGATTAATTCAATATATAATTAAGTTGTAATTCAATTAGTATGATATGGATTTATGTATGCATGATTAATATTGTATGGGTGTGATTAATTTGTAAAAATTAGTCTGGATTTAGATGAATAGTCTATTTACTTTAGTTGGGTTATGGAATTTGAAGGAGTTAGATGGTCTAATTTACAAATCTTTTGAAATTTCTAGGAAGGCTTCTACCAAAGGGTAAGAAATTACCAACTAGTATGTATGAGGCTAAGAAGACTTTGAGCGCTTTGGGAATGGAGTATGAGAAAATTCATGCTTATGAAAATGATTGTGTTCTTTATAGGAAGGAGCATAAAGACTTGAATAATTGCTCGGTTTATAAAGAGTCAAGGTGGAAGAAAAGAAAGGAGCCAAAAAAAGGTAACAAAGGAGTGCCAACAAATGTGTTTTGGTACATTCCACCAATACCACGTTTGAGGTGTTTATTCAAAAATGCAAAGCATGCCAAGATTTTGACATGGCATCATGACAAATGGGTCGATCATGGTATGCTTCGACATTTGAGGATTCACTACAATGGAAGACATTTAAAACTGATCATCCTGAGTTTAGTGTAGAACAAGAAATATGCATTTCACTTTGTCGACGGATGGAATGAACCCACATGGTAACATGAGTAATAGACATAGTACTTGGCCTGTAATACTTGTCAACTACAATATCTCTCCAAAAATATACATGAAGTGGAGTTAAGAATGATATTGATGTGTACTTGTCACTGTTAATCAATGACCTAAAAAACTTATGGGAAAATAGAATTGAAGTTTGAGATGCATACCTAGAAGAGACATTGACACTTCGTGCAATGTTGATATGGATAATTAACTACTTTCCTGCATATGGCAACTAATCTAGTTATTTGATGAAGAGTTCTATTGGTTGTCCTATTTGTATGTATGAAACATCTTATTTCTTGACCATAAAAGATGGTTACTTAGAAATCATCGTTACTGCAAATGAAGAAAAGCTTTTGATGGTAACACCAAAGAACGAGACCCTTATTGGCCTTTGATGGGTGAACAAGTGTTTGAAATGGTAAAGAATGTGGAAGTAGTACTTAGAGAGAGAAATCAAAGTAAGGACGAGTTGGAGATGTATGGACCAAGAAAGAAGAGATCAATCTTCTATGAAATTGCATATTAGAAGGCACTTTTCATTTGTCATTGTTTGGATGTTATGCATATTGATAAAAACGTTTGTGAATCAATAGTTAAGGCGTTTCTTGACATTCCAGACAAGACTACAGATGGTGAAAAAGCATGATTGGATCTCATAAAGATGGAGATTATGCCTTATTTGTTTCCCATGAAAAAAGGGAACCATACTTACTTACCTTCGACGAAGTTCACGTTATCAAAAGGGGAGAAGAGAAAGCTTTGTGAATGGCTTGCTTCATTGAAAGTGCCAGACATATATTTTTCAAACTTTAAAAAGTTGGTGTTGGTGAAGGATTTGAAACTTCTTGGCATGAAAGCACATGAACCTCTTGCACTACGACCAGTTCTAGCAAAGGATGTAAGATTTTTAATCACCAAGTTGTGCTTGATCTTTAATTCACGACAGTCTAAGGTTGCTGATCCATGAATACTAGATTAATTACAATCAACACCAAGTTGTGCTCGATCTTTAATTCATGACACTCTAAGGTTGCTGATCCACGAATACTAGATTCATTACAATCAAAGTTGGTGCAAACCTTGTGTAGGCTTGAGAAGTATTTTTCACCGTTATTTTTTGACTTCATGGTTCATCTGACAATTCACTTAGTTCATGAAGTTAATTTATGTGGATCAATATATTTGAAATGGATGTACTCTTTTGAAAATAAATATTGAACCTAGAGGACTATTTACTAGCAACGCGTCAATGGCAAATTGAGAGAAATGGGAGCAAGCTTGTCTTTATAACTTGCACAATGCTCATGAAGTGGAACCTTTCATTGAGGTTCATATGAAGCAGTTAAAAAAGAAGAACCCAAACAGGGAAAGAAATGAGAAGTGATTGCAATATGAACTCAACCAACCTTTTGGGAGCGCATTAGAACACATATATGTACCAAATACTCCACATCACAAGATAGAAGCATCTCAAAAGACTTAAAGAACCTAGCTAAAGGACCGTCGTCAATAGTAACAATGTATACATCATATTCCATAAATGGTTATACTTTTTACACTCACAAAAGGGATGAGAAACATCCTTTCCAAAATAATGGTGTGACTTTTCATGTCAAAGCTATCCATATTTCCTCCACGAAGGACAAGAATTTGGTATATGGGACCATGAGCTACTTTGATTTCATTGATGATATTTGAGAACTTGATTATGCCGGACTACGGATAGCCATTTTAAGTACAAGTGGGCCGACAATAACTATGTTAATATTGATAATGGCGGTGTCATGGTGGTTGACTTAGGCTATTGGGATACAAAACTGATCTATTCATTGTGGCATCGTAAGTAATCAAAGTTTTTCATGCAATGGATCTCAATGGTTTAGAGTTGTCGTTAGTCATGCCGATGAAGCCAATAGTTCTCGTTGACGGAGAAGAAGTTTTCAAGATTGCACGAACATCCCATCCTTCACAAAAGGGTTGCCATCGATTGATGAGCTTGATGATTTTGACGATGATGTTTCCCACTTACTCTACAAATATGTCTAATAGACATGTGTTGAACAACCAAACAAAAAAGAGAAAAAAGTGACCATTTGTAAACTAATTTTATGTCATTTTATTTCAGATTTTATACATCATATTAAACTTTATTTCTCTTATTATGTATGTTTAAAGTTTGTAACTATGATCAAAATACCCATACTGTATAAATTTTGGGCCATTGAATGCATAACAAACGGCTAGCCACACTAGGTAGACGTGATTAAGATAGTTGAACTGGAAAAAAATTGACCAATTTTAAGCAAAAACCATCGTGTAAGCTAAAAGTAAGCATGCGCGCTTGCGAGGAAAATTTCTCGCAGCTGCAAGCTTTTGGATCTCATAGGAAATAGGCTGAAACTTATGTGACCGCAAGCTTTTCTAGTGCAACCATGCATGCTCACTATCTTTCCACATGGTCGTGAGGCATTACTAGTGCTAGGGTGCAAAATCATACTGATTCAATGCCAAAATTGACTTTTCTTTGCATTTTTGACCTATTTTCTCTAGTTTACCTACACATATAAGTATAATTAAAATGTTTAGAGGGAAAAACTAAATAAAAACCTCATATAAATAACATATTAATAGAATAGAAATATATAGTAATCTTAGTAACATTTAATTATAGTAATAATTATAGAAATATATAATAATATGTTAATATATTAACAATATTGTTAGCATGATAATAATATGTTAATATTCTTAATTTATATTAATTCTTAATAACTTATTATTATTATATTATATAATCTTTTTTGATAATAAGGATAACAATTCATAAAATAGTTATTATTGCTATATTTAAAATATTAATATAAATTAATCATCATAATAGTAATAATTATTAATAATATTTACAATAATAAATATAAATTCAGTTTCTTATAATTATAATATAAAAAAGCTAAAAGTGCCACACACAACCGTAAACTTCTTTGGCATAGCCGCGCGTGCTACTTTAAACTATTGTTTCTGAAGAAAACTGTTGTGGAAAGTTTAAATTTAACGCGATTTTTTAAATAGCTTACATGATGTTTTTTTTTTTTTAAACTAGTCATGTAAGAGTTCAATAAAACCCACTGCGCCTGCCCTTCTCCCCATTTCACAAGAACCTCTTTTCTCACTCTAACCTCCTTTCTCTATCTTTCTTAAGATCATCCCATCCCTTATGCCATCGTTGACTTAGCTTCCCACAACCTCGACCTCGCTGCCGCCTCAACCTAGTCCCCCACAACCTTGGTGCCGCCATCAACTTCTTCTGAACCGACACTCAATCTCCCTTGCCATCTCCTCCTTGTGCACTTCACCTTGCCATTATTGCCAACTCCAAGCCGTTGTTGCAGCCCGCGTCATCGCTACTCACAACTATCATCAGCCCGCATCGTCGCCATCGTTTAGATCATGCTTCGTTTGGTATGCATGCTCATTTTGGTTTCTTTTTTTTTTTTTTTTGTTATATTGTTTTGTTATATAGTTTTATCTATTTTTTGTTACCAAGATTTGTCATGAAAAGTTCAATGTAGTGGCCATAGTATAAGAAGTTTATTTTGGATGATTATATATGACAATTTACATAACGTAAACTTTTTTGTGATAACCATCACATATTTGATGAATTTGTGTCATGCAATTTGAGAAATTAGATTTTGGTTTGAGAAATTGAATAATTAAACTTGAATTGCATTTGTTTTTGTAATACCGACCACATGTTTGATGAAAGTGTTAGTGATGTGCCCTAGGCCAATTATGTAATGACCACATATTGACTTCATTACATTTGCATTTTATTAATAAAGAGGCATTTTCATTATTATTATTATTATTTAATGAATATTTAATTCTACCTAAGGTCATCAAGTATGTGACTTGATAGTAAAACTCTTAGGTGAAAATTGAATTATATTCTCAATTATCCCTAGTCGATCATTATTATTGGGATAATAATGAATGAAGACTAGTATGAAGTTTGACTGATGATTATGTTTTACTAATCATGCGTATGAGATACTAAGTCAACTCATAGATACATATTTGAGAAATGATGTATTGGATCGACTCGCTATGAGAATACTACATGGGTAATTGTCATAAGTGATTCTCATCACAATAGTATTATCCAAGTCCTCTGACCTGAAATTATCATGGTTTCCTACATGACAAGTTTTATATTTTGACACAATCTAATATTATCTTTAACAAGATGATGGAATGGATTGTTGTTGGATATAAAGTGAATCATGTGAGGAATGTGAGTGGTTAAGAAGGAATTTGTCCCTCATT